>JAGFPH010017591.1:0-17447 GCA_018207615.1 Philaenus spumarius | reverse complement strand
GAAAACAGGAGTTTTTCGCAATTTAGAAAACGTCAAGGGGGTCCCCCCTTGCAAGTTTTTAAGGCAAAAAAACCGACTTTGGATTTTCATGGGTTTTATTACATTAAACGAAGCAGGATGGTGAGTAGAATTAATACGTACCAAAATTTTTCAAAAATATTAATTACACTGGGAGTTTTGGGCTTTTAAGTAAAACTGTTACTCAATGTAAGCATTTTTTCAAAGCTGTATAACTCGGTGCCTATAAAAATGAAAATTATGAACTAATTTTTTTATTGTAGACAAAAGTCGATATTTTAATGGGACACTTTCAAATTTTCAATATCTTATATAGTTTTTGAGAAAACAATTTTAGAAAAGTATATATTCAACAACAAAAATTTTCGAAAGGAAACGTTTTGCCCCGATATGGGTATCAAAATATACATAATTTTATAGAGATTAAAGATGTGTTTGTAGTTTTTCAATAACACTGATATTTTTCGAGTTATTAAGCTTTTTATGATTTCCAAAATGGTTTTTCTTAAATAAACGCTATAAAAATTATTTAAATTTAATTGATACCTACGTCAAAAGTCTTAGAATTGAAAGGAGAATATTCACTGAAAAAGGTTTTCTCTTATCTTTAACCGTTTAAAAAATCGTGTTTTAAGCATTTCCAGGTTTTCGGGTTGCAAGCCTTTTTTAAAATCGCTATAGCAGAAAATCTATCAAACGAAACGTCATGATTTTTTCACACAAGAAAGACAAAAGTTGATATTTTCATTTAATTTTTCCCTCCCAACAAGGACAGCTATGCTGTCGTTTAGCAGCATCAGTAGCTGCAGAGTCACTAGAAGCCTCTTATTTTTGATCTTTGGGAACAATTTCTGGAATACAAATAGGGGAAAGTGGGGTAAAACTGTGTATGTGGGTCAAAAAACTAACCTCAAAATCTCTGTGACTAGTGTTGCTTTTCGATCTCATAACTCTTGGAACTACTAGCGGCACCCATTCAATGCAGTAGTAAATGAACGTCAGTAGTTGAAGTTTGCTCGCTATGTTCTACAATTACTTAATGTTTTTGCTGAAATTTTCACTGATTTTGGCACTTCTTTAAACTAAGTTTTGAAGATAAATATCACCTGATCAGAAATAGGTAAGTACATATTTCGATAAGGCATGTTTTACTGTGTATTTTAATGTTCGTATAATGCACATAATGTGAATCCTAACTTTTATTCGCAAAGTTTTATTTCATTTTGTACTGAGAGGCAAAACCGGGACAACTCGATGGGGCAAAATCCAGCTACGCAGTTTTATCAATGATAGATATTGCGTTGTAGTTTAGATGTACGATTAAACAAATTGTATTAAGTGTTAAGAAATTAAAACATCAAACATTTGCCATTTATTTATTTTAAGCCGAGCTGTTTTCGCGGCATCTATATAATGTGTTTCAACCTCACAGCATCGCTTCTAGTGTCACATTGTCAAAGTGGTATAGAGATTATTCTTGTATTAAGCCAGTAACTCTCCTAAAAGTTGCTCAAGAAATTGATAAAAACATCAACGCAAGAAAAGCGGCAGGAGTTGTCAGAATCTCACAGAGAGTTCTTAAGGAATTGTCGCGGAAGGGTGTTGTAATTCTCACGTACATATTTAATGCTTGATTCCGTCTCGAGCATGTACCGGAGTGTTTAAAAATTGCGCAAATCATCATGCTGCACAAACCAGACAAACCTACTGAAAATGTGACATCATACAGACCGATTTCACTCCTTTCCGCGATATCTAAACTGTGGGAGAAATTGTTTCTTAAGCGACTTAAGCCCTTAACGAGAATACCGGATAATCAGTTCGGGTTCCGCAGTAGACATTCCACAATAGACCAATTGCACAGAGTAATTGGTGTAATAGAAAAGGCTTTTGAAGATAAACAATTTTGTTGTGCTGCTTTTCTTGATGCTGCACAAGCTTTTGACAGGGTGTGGCATGAAGGCCTTGCTATTAAGCTTAGTGGATTTTTACCAGTTAATTACTGTAGACTGTTGGAATCATATCTTGTGGATCGTTTGTTTTGCGTTGTGTATGGCGATGCTAGATCTACCTTCTATCCCATACAGGCTGGAGTGCCTGGAGTGTTCTCGGACCCATCTTGTATTTGTTATACACAGCAGATATTCCTGCCACAAATAATGCAACTGTTGCCACATTTGCGGATGACACAGCAATATTAACCATGCTGCGTTTGTAGAATCGCGCATACGATTTAATTCAACAGCTGTAATCCGTCAAGTGTCGTTCTCTAGCGGGCTGGCATCCAATGCGTAGATTCATCAACTATCCAGATAAGCGTTTGTATCGCTTAGAGTACAATCGTGAGTTGGCTGAAGCCATTTTCATTTTTATTTTTATTGCTAGAAAACTGCTTTGTTACACGACAAGGTTAACCACATGTCTGCTTGTGTTAATTTTGGGAAGTGTTCGTGCATAAATCATTTAAATTAAGTGATCGTTAATCAACACCAACAATGTGAGTGTATGATAAAACTAACTTCCCGATCTTTGAAATTTAAAGTTTAAAATAAACGTGTGTAATTCTACATAGCGTTCCAACCCAGGTAAGAGTCAGCTTGCTTCCATTTATACAACCACTTGGTTTATTCATTGAATTTCACATGTGTGTAAAATAATTTTAAATAATAAACTAGGCAGTGTCAACTACTTTAAGAAAGCCTTTCTGTTCAAAATCAGCCAATTAAAAGTAAAATCAATTCAATTGCTTTCAGCCTAATTAAAAAATTAACTTTAATTAAGAAAGTAAAGTATTTTATTTGGTGTTCTGTTTTGAAGTGTTTACAATAAATTTCACTACCATAATTTCTGGGCAAATGTATTCAAGAAAAATTAACGTTCATGGCAAATTTCTTTGAGAAATATATAATTAGGTTGACTTAGTAAATTATCAGAGCTTAACTTTATACTGTGGAAACATGCAACTTCAAAATGTGTCAGAGCTTGTTAAATTTTGTATTACCTTGATTGCAATGAAAATGAAACTTAACTAAAGCAGATGTTTTTCAACAGTGTAATCTGCGTTCAACTTTGACATTACAATTTCAACTTCAACTTTAACTTTACTACTTCAACTTCTACTTTAACTAGTCAACTTAGACTTCAAGTGTACAACATCTGATTTCAAACCAACTTTATGCCCACCATGTGTTAATTACAATAGACAATAATTTCACTCAGCTTTAATTCTGCATCATAAACTATACTACAGAACCCTTACTGTTTTAACTATGTTAGATTTTACAATTGCCAAGCTATTTAGTTAAATTTCACTTTCTGCAGGAAGTGTAAGGTGATTTCTTGCAATTTGGTTTTTTGTTTTTTGTTTAGGCTGAATAATTAAGTACAAGGCTTATTTAATAAATAATTTGGTGGAGTAGCATGCCAATTTAGAGATACCAACCCTCAAAGGGATATATTTCTAAATTAACTAAGTGATATCACAATCTTTTCCAAATTTAACCATATAATATTTCTCTAACTTCAATTTCTTTTAAATAATTACAATTATTAGTGACCAGATAGACTTAAGGTTGAGGCTAGTGTGCCTATTGTTATATTTAAGCTAAACTCTCATTGTGTTCAAGTAGACACCCCTGTGCCAATTACTGTAATTGTATTAAATCTATACATGTAATTTTTCTTTAAATCTTATTGTATATTAAATTCTGAATAAGTAAAAAAGGTGGATTTTATTAATAAATTTTATTTTTTGGGGAGGGTTATTAAATAAATATTGTATTTCATTAATGGGCATATAAATTTTCTATATTTTATTGTTAAGGGCATATAACTTATATTTCACAAATTGTCTTATCAACTGACAAATAAATCAGTCTAACGAACTTTAAATTAACATTTATTTGTAAATGATAAACCAAGTGTCAAAAAGATAATATTAAAATTTAAGGTAAGTGCAACCAAACATTTTATTTGATTAGGGAATTTGATATTGTAACGGGAAGCGTTACAAAAATGAAATTATATTGATTATAACTGTTAAAAAAAATGTGTCGTCGAAAAACTTGAAAAGATTTTTAATTTCAAAGAAATCTGACACACTATTAAAATTTTACAATTACAAGTTATATTTATTTATTATTAACATATACAAAATTTAAATGACAATTCCAATTTAAAAAACTGTTTGCCAAATTCACATTTAAAATTAAATATTAGTTGCCACAAAAACCAAACAAAATTCAACTTATCATAAATCATAATCAAACATTATCCAAAAAATTAAACATCAAAATTAAATATTAAAATCAAATATCACAATCAAATAATATTCAAAAATTAAACATCAAAATCAAATTTCACAATCAAATACCACTGAAAAATTAAAATTACACATCATTATTCATGAATCAAAATTATCAATCAAAAACTAAACACCATTGAAATCATTCAAATATTAGAGTTTCCATTGTTCAACACTCAACATTGTTATGTTCAAACATTATTCACAAATCAAAAATTATACATCATTCACAAATCAAAATTCACTTATTTATCAAAAATTACACATCATAATTTACTATGGCAACAAATAAAATGCATTTATCTTTAATTTGTGGCAATTCTTTACTCAATCATCCTTAATTAACACATTTTAAATAACCATTCATACTACAAATCAAATCTATTACAAATCTTTTGAAATTTACATTTAATACATTCACTCAAATTTACTTCATTATACAACAAATTGTGAATACCATTTTTTTTTAAATGGCAATGACCCCCTCTCAAACAACGTACATGGATCATTCCATCAGAGTGCGATAATCAGACGAGAAATGGAGAAAGATAAAAAATCAAGTTTATTAAATTAAGTTTGTGATGATGTGCGTCAGCAAACACCATCCTTAAAGCTATGGAGGTTTATGACACCAACAAACATAAATCACTGATGTTCACCATGGTAGGTGAACATCAGCTACTTGGCCGTTTTTTAAAGGACGTCGTACCTTGAAATCAGCAGACATAACCCAACATTGCTATCTCTTTGACCCGCAGTGATGACGCGTTGAGCCATGACTGGCTACAACACATAAACTTGGATTAAATTATCGAATAATTCACACAATTATTCATTATTTGAACATTTTCAACATGCTTATCTATCTATGCTATCATTAATCATAAACTAACACCCAATACTAATATTAAGGCGTAGCAAGGTTTGTCGTAGCAATTCATTTTTGTAACGGGATGCGTTACAAAAATGAAATTATATTGATTATAACTGTTAAAAAAAATGTGTCATCGAAAAACTTGAAAAATAAAAAAAATGTTCAAACTAATAAAAAACGTTATATGTGGATTATTATTCACCTACACTTCATTACTCTTAATTGCCGTTAATACTCTTTGCTTATTATTCAACTTTAATTACAAAAAATACTTCTCTTTTTCTAACCTCCACTACAAAAATTATTCACCATATAACTCACCTTAGCTCCAACTTACAATTCCACATTTCACCTTAAAAAACTTCCTTTATTTTACCTTACAAAACTTCTTCACTTTAACTCTTAAAAAAAAACTTAATATTCCACATATAACATATCTCTATGTTTTCTTAACTTACTATGCATATCATTACTTATAAAAACTCTTATTTACTCTTAATTTCTCAGGTTATGCGTTCTTGACTGTGAAAGTACACACTATATAGGAAGTCATGGCTAATCAAAGGAATTTAAGACATTGTGGCGAAACAACTATGCTCTTTACTCACTCATATTGATCAAATAATTATACAGACACAAATTAATCATTATCATGAAAACAAAATAGAACAAACTATCAATAATTTACAATATGTACCATCTGTCTGCCCAGTACGTGTTCCAAAATTTACTGTAGGTGGTACAAAGTAGTATGCGACAAGTAGATACTAGGAAATGTATTTATGTAAATAGCAAGCTAATACCACAACATGATTCGGTTAAATATTTAGGTTTGCATCTTGATAACCGCCTTACATGGAAACTCCACGTGAATAAAAAAGTAGAAAGGATTCGCCTTAAAATACGTCAAATGTACTGGCTAATTGGCAGGAAATCACAATTGGACCTTTATAATATTGTAATAAGCGACTACTTTATTTAACAATACATGTGGCTCGCTTTCTTGTATATATATTATTTATTTAAGCAGTAGCTTAAGATTGTAATATTCTGGTATGTCAAAATAAATATTTAAAAAAAATGTTTTTCTTTTAAATATATTATACAAAACCATGATAGGTTATTATAATGGGTGTGTTTTTTTCAGGTAGCCATGCTTGAGAGCACCAGACACCCTTTTGCCAGCCTCGTGACATGCCTTTAATGTTTGGCCAGCGCTGCGAACGACTACAAATAAGAGACCGATGATTCAGAGTCGAAGCTGCCGAAGAGTTTAAAACCCATCGATACTTAAACTTTTATATTACTTACTTTTTCAGCATGAAAAAGATTAAAATATATTGATGGGATTATTGTAATCGAAATAAGACCAAACATGATATAATTAGTGATACAATTAGGACTACGCACACTTAGTGATTAATGCTCATCGAATAACTCATTTAATTTCACGATTAATTAATTAAAAATCATAAATGAGAGCACAACAAGGAATACATACAAACAATGGCTGTACACTGACAAACGCCGTCACAAATTCAAGGTCGAAAGGTGCCCCGAAAGAGGAAAATATTTAAACGTAGCTACAGGAACACTGGCCGCTCGGCGATTTAGCAGTTTGAACGGTACATGCTACCTCTCGCGAACTGTCAAAAACTAAAAATTTTCTGGTTGCTTTGACGTTGACATTGTGATGTTGTTTAGTTTTGCGAGTTTTGAGTGTCGTTAGAATAATTCACAAGCGTCTGTGTTAACTGCTGTGTTCTCGTGATAAGCTTACTTGTGTTTAAGGCATTTCTTATCATACATAAAATGTGTTTCGTTTACAGTCTATTACCGAAGATTTAAATTTCTGATAAAAGTTAGGCCTATTGACTAAATAAGAGAAATTTTGCCAAGTTTTTGCTTCAAATAGTATGTGTCTCTAAAGTTATCTATGTGCTATATACAAGTACAAAAATAATTACATATGCATGTGTACTTTTCTTATAAAAGTAAGCATATTATCTGCACCCTTAAACTCACCAAAGATAGATAAAGTAGGGGTTTTAGAAGTGAAAATTTCCAAAACTTTCCGGATACCCCTTTATGTCATTTCCGGCAGCGTTCCGGTATTGGAGAAATTACGAGTAAACCCCTGTGAAGAAGACAACTACTTTATCTGTGATTTCTGTTCTTCATAATGTGCGTTTTTGATAGTTATTAGGACCAATATTTGAAAACTTTGCCAATACTCAAATTCTTTCTCAAATTCAAATAGTTTTAAGGTATCCATCAAGTACTTTTAATTATATCCTTATGTTTTTATATGATTTTTGATGTAAAATAAAACATTTTCTTATTTTCAAGATTTTTCCATTGTTTTAATGGGTACCCCTTTTTACCCCGCAGTTCGTGCAAAACCGGGTTTTTGTAGCTATCGAGGTTATTATTTTTGTATTGCGACATCAATTATTTTAAGCTGAAACAGGACTATAGTACGTTCAGCGAGTGTTTGCAGTAAATCGCTACCTATGGCGGATGACAGGGAAAGACATGGACAATTAAAACCACTTAATAAATGTTTTATTAAGTCACATGTGTTTAAATTTAAAATTTAACTAAAAAAATGCATTCAAAGTCTAAATTTAAAGCTTCGAAATGCCCACAGAACACAGAGATTTACTGCAAACTCTCGCTGAACGTACTATAGTATCATGTTTTTGAATATATAAGAGATCTCTGAATAATTTGAATTTGCAGATTTATTGATCTTTGAAAATCATTTATAAGAGTTGAGAGTTTAGTTACCCGGTTTTGCCCCAAAATCCCCTACTGATTGCACATTACAAGGATGGGGGCAGTGATCGCATAATCAAGAACTTCATTCCGTTCCCCATAAAAATGACTTGGCCGTTGATTTCAAAAACATTTAGAATTGTGGAGATACGATCCACATAGAATAAGCTGTACTTTGTTGACAATCTGTGAAGGAGAGTAGTGCTAAACCAATTATTGTCAGCAGTGAGATTTCGACATGAGTTACAAAGATAGGCAGTGAGATGTTGAGTGACATCCACAGGCTTATACTACAAGAAAGTGGAGAGGTAAAGTAAAACACTTAGGCCGGCCATACACGTTACGGTATACCGGAGAGGTATACCTGCGCAGGTTTACCTCTCCGGTATACCTGTATATGCGAGAGCTCACACACGTTTTTAGTTTCATAACAAGTCTGTCATAAGCGGCCTCTCTCACGTCACGGTCATGGTACTCCTTGCTCTTAATTTGCCACAAACAGGGTTCTGATCTGTAAATTTCAATGAATTTCTCTAGAATTCCGTTCCGTTTTCGGACAGACATGACGTCGTAAACGCAGCAAAACAATAAAATGTAAACACTATAGAACTGGCTTGAAGACCAGTGGCACGGGAGTGCAAAGAATATACAATTTAGCAAGCACAACACGAACACAGAACTCAGCAACACGAAGCTCTCTAGTCGGAGTATTCGCCACAACTGACTCAAACCTGTGCAGGTATACCGGACGACCCACACACACGCTCAGGTGAGCACACCTGTGCAGGTAAAAAGAATTGAATTTCGATTCTTCTCCGGTCGCCTGTGCAGGTCGTTTTACTTGTGCAGATTTGCCTGAAGTGGTTGGCACACACGCTCCGGTTAGGAATACTTACGAATTTACACTCGCTGTATCTGTGAGATACAAAACGCCATTGGAGGCTTCAAACTGCACTCGGTGAAGACCAACAATCTATTGAACCATCAAGCTAACTGAGCTTGAGTAATAGAAGAGAAAGGGCTCAAGTTCTTGTGTGCCCGAATGGACACATTCGAAGAAACGCAGTCCATAAGTACCCATCAGATAGGACGAGTAATGGTGTGTTAAAACTGTCTAACCTAGAAAATACCTTACATTTTTTAAAGCATTTTTAGTTTTCTTTTTTTGCAAGAAATTTGAGTTACTGTACAAGGTTTATTAAATGTATAATACAAGTTATTTAAATGGTCCAGATTACAAAGAGAACCATACAATACCTTGATAAAAATTAGGTTTAATTTTACAAAAACTTACAATGTACATTATCATTGTTTGATACTCCTTTATCAGGTAAAAGATAATTTGAGCATTCTCTTTCCAGGGCCAGCTTAATGTTTCAGTTCATTAATAGAATCTGATCTGCTAATTTTTGATAAATTTGATACTTCTATTAACAAAGTCGCAGGAGGTTTTAGGATCCAAAATAGCACAACTTATACCGCAATGGTTCCATTTTCCTTTTCATTGTCAACGCTTTGCAGCCATTGTGAAAACGCACAGTACACAACTCGCGCAGTGATAACGAAGTAGACAAACACAAGTGCAGTATTGTTGTCTGTGACTAAAGCATAGCTGATGGTGATGTCTTGTTAATAAATCAAAAAGGACGGTGAAAATATAGTCCGGTCGCCGAGCCATGTAACCTTGAAATAGGGTACAACTTTATTTTATGACTGATTCTAGTACTACTAGGGGCTTTGCCCCTGGACGCTT
Organism: Philaenus spumarius; assembly: GCA_018207615.1. Taxonomy (NCBI): domain Eukaryota; kingdom Metazoa; phylum Arthropoda; class Insecta; order Hemiptera; family Aphrophoridae; genus Philaenus; species Philaenus spumarius. The sequence goes on along the minus strand of JAGFPH010017591.1, from coordinate 7,721 downwards.
CACGTCCCAACCCCGCCTCGGCCTTTGGCCTCAGATGGCTGCTTCGCTTCGCTCGCAGTTGGAAAATTTGCTAAAGAATCTCGTTAATCTTAGGCTCGTTTGTACATTGGTTTGTAAAATTATGAAACCAGGCTTAAATATATTAACAGTAAATTACAAGATTAATTAACAACCTCAAATACATGCTTTAGAAACGTGAGAGGCTTTCATTACGATTTTAGTCCTAGTTATACTATTTTCTGTCAAGTAAAGTTTTGAAACCAGGACTAAATACACAGTAGTAAACATAACCTCAATACTATGTTTCAGAAATGAGCCAGGCCTATATTACAAAATTGACTATTAGAATTTATCCATTTTTGTCAAGTTTAATTTTTTTGAGACAAAATAAATTGTTAAATCAGGCCCAATTTATTCTAATTCTAATGTGCTAAAACAGTATAAATTAGCTTGTTTTTTTAACAGTAATTAAAAACTAACCAATGAACAGCTGATTTTGGATAGTACTCAATCTCATGGCTTGTTTATAAACAGCTGTTTTGATTGCTTTATTTACTATTTCGTTGTTATTTTGTAACCAACATGGCAACCCATAAGACCCTATGTTAAAATTTTTCAACTTTTAAATTAGATTTTCTCAAAAATTTCGTTTTTCAACGAAATACAACTATATGGGTGTACTTAAAAATCCAAACTACACCTAAATACAAAATTTCTTTGAATTCATTAGAGCCGTTTTCGAGATCCGCGTCAGATACAAAGATACAAAGATAAAAGAATTGCTCATTTAAAGTAATAGGATTTGATATACTGAATCATAATATGTGGGGTGCCAGAGTGGCACCCTTGGGCAACTTTAAATATCGAAGGTCAAAGTTAACGGGGTCCAAAAAACAGAAACCACCCATTTTATTGCGAATGAAAGGGAGTCGGCTGACCAAAATTAAATATTTGTAGTTTAATAAATGTATATTGTGTGAATAGTATGTAATATAATAAACATAATATAAAAAGAAAGTTCAACACTATAAGAAAGTGATTTAACATAAAATATGTTTTGAAACGGGTAAAATAAGTAATAAATAGGAAGTGTGTAGTTTTCTTTAACTTTAATTAAAATTAAATGCGAAAGTAACTGGCCTTTGCATTTGTGGACTCTTGAAGCAATGATACCTTTTTTTTTTTCGCTTCAGGGCATTGTAACTATGCTCGTTATGCAATATATTATCTGCGAAGTCATGGAACAACTGGACCCCGTTCTTCGTAAAAAGCTCCTGAGCGGTGAGCATGTGGTCCGTCATAGTCCCAGGATATGGAATGGCAATGGACTGACATGCTAATTGAAACAACATTTATGCGCTTTGATAAAAGTCATGATGGAATAAAAGGGATAACGTTGTAACCAAACTGAAAAAGAGGGCAGTATCATTGCATGTTTGTAGTCAGCTATCTAAAGATGTACAAGATATGATAGATTAGAATTAAAGAAGGTACATACGTTTCACAAAGAGGAAAGTGCAGCAAGAATTAAATCTGATGAAGAATATAGGCAGATAATAAGAAAAAAAACTTAAAACATGTATAAACATTTTTTTTCTTTGAATACCCCCCTGATGGTATTGTTAGTATACATAGTGGCCATATTGGAAACACGAAAGTAAATGTCGATGGTGCCGTATGTCTGGGAGAAAAGTAACGACACAAATTTGAGGAATCACTTCTAAAAGGATTTTATGTTCCTTTGAAAAAGGATGTTGTCACTTTGTCAAATGACAAGAAACATATGTTGGTCTATAACACAGAGGGTATCTACGCACAAGCCCTACGACTGATGACACGTAATGTTGAAATATGCAGCCTGCCAACTTTGTTTGGTTATGAATTTTCACCGATCCCGTCAGCACTATTTGAAGAATTTAGGGACATGAATGCCTCCTCCCAGAAATCACAATTAATGAGTCAATTAAGAGTGCAGGCCTTGTCGAGAGGGAAATGCATTGATTATTGATGCTACTGATCTTTTGTGGTATGTTCATTGGCCAAAGGTTAGTACAATACAAATCTACATTGATAATGTAATTACAGTGATCATGAAGCATGTTGTAGGGCAGGACACATTCCTTGTATTTGATAGGTAATTCGAGTACAGTCCAAAGAGTGCAACGCGATCGAAAAGAGGAATTAACAGTACACTTCCGTGCAACTAAGAGCAGACACACCTCTCCCAAGTCGCAACATTATATTGACCCATTCATGCAATAAAATACAACTAACAACCATGATTTGCAAACAACTATTACGACATAGTGATTTTCTTCCACAAAGTTGGTCAGTGGCGGCTCGTGCTATACGTTCACTGGTTCAGTGAACCCCCAAGCAAATTGCGTTAATAACATAATATTTTATAACAAATATAAATATTTAGGACTTTTTTCATAAATCTAACAATATAGATTGAAAAGTTGTTAAAATACGACTTAGAGTAACAACGCGCAGCTGCTCTCCTACGTCATTTTTAGCTGCTTGGTTCAATTCAAAGAACGAACCTCCTGGCCTAGGCGAGGGGGTACAGGGGAACGGTAGGGGAATAGCCGTTTCAACGTTGTTTTTCGCTGCAATCTAAATGCAGCGACTCCCGACTCCTTCCGAAGTTAGCCGAAGCTGCAATTCACAACAGTGTTTTGTAAAAAAAACCTTATGCCTATTTTTCCTTTATGTAGTTGGTGTTTGTTTACTTATTTGATTTATAGGTTATGTCAGTTGTGCATTCTATGAAGTTCATGGATTAAGTTTGTGTTAGTGTGGACATATTATTAAATAATATTATTGCAGTTCAGTGTTGTTATTTTAGAATGAACAGCGTTACAGCTTTGCTAAGGGTAACTTTTCTTCTTTACCTCTTCAAGAAAAGTGTGCTATTAAAGTACACATGTATTTGTGTCACTTCATTATTTATGAGTCACTTTATTAACTAAAAACTTAAATAAACTAATTAATAAAGTATCGGCTTCTATGTAAGACAATATTGTTCTCAATTTTCCATTTAAAATTAATATCTATATTCCAATCTATCATGAAAACTCGAGGAATATATTATGGTTTTAATAATTATATTAACAGTAATAGCAACTGCATTACCCGATTTCATCTCATTGCACGCTTTTCAGAGATGTCTTAAAACAACCAAATTTTAGTAAAAACAGGCCTAAAAGTAGAAATTCTTATGTTTAGTACTAAAAACAAATTTGCAGGACCCCCTTCCCGGTAGATTTGAACCCCCAATGTAATAATTCACCAGCCGCCACTGTTACTGGTACTGATACAATCCCAACTGAACTACAAACTCCTGGCGTTGTAATTCCTCGCCCAGATTTGGAAACTCACCATGAAGAAGCAGACGTTGTAATTGTAAAGCAAGCTATTTAACTGTCAAGGTGTGCAACGAACAATATAAAGATTTTATCTGATGACACCGACGTTTTTGTTCTGCTTGTACACTTTTACAGAAAGCGAAATCTTAAATGCGCTATGTGGATAGAATCTATTGACAAGGTCAAGCTCTCAGCTATAGCAGCAACAGTTTACACCCACGCAAACTCATTGTTAGTAGTACATTATCTCACTGGCTGTGATACCACTTCATAATTTTGTGGAATTGGAAAGTCTAAAGCTGTAAAAGTTCTGAGATCTGGTATTGAAGTTAAGCATTTAGGTTGTGTAGAATCTTCAATGCAACAATGTATAGCAGAGTGCACAAGCTGCATTGCACATTGCTACGGCCACACGAATGAAGTTCACAACATGTCAGATGTTTAATACAAAGTGTGGTTATCAACGAAAATTCCTCCTAAAATTAAGAACCTCCCTCCGATAACAGAGGCATTTGAACTCCATATAAAACGATGCCATTTGTAAGCTTGCACTTGGAACTCAGCGGCATCAGTGAATCCAACTGATTACAGTGGCGGCTGGTGAGTTATTAACTTGGTGGTTGCAATTATGTGGAGAGAATTTCTGGGGGGTCTGGGGGTATGGAAAATGAACGCAATTTAACACATTATTTTAGATGAGGAATTACATGTGGAATTATACGTTTTTGTCTTAATTACACCAACATTTTTAACTTAAATTCATTAAAATGGTTTGGTTGCCATTACGTACAAGTGAAACAAGTGAAAAATGTTTAGCTTTCAGTTAAGGGTATACTAGCCTACAGTTAAATAGTAAATAAACTGAAAATAACAATTTAAATCATGCATGAATAAACATAGAATTCAGGCACATTATATGTTTAAATATCACTAACCTCATTTAAAAAGAAAGTCCATCCGTCTGTTCTTCAGAACGGTAAACTTAACGGAATTTTAATTTTATAATAAACATAACCTGAACATAGCATTAACATAATCGGATTTATGAACTCGCCCCATATCCTATTTAGGAACTTGGCCTATCCTTTTTTGTTGAAAAACTATTATTTGAATTGTATGGATGTTTGAAAATAGATTTGGGATAATGGGTTCAAACATTTTGGTAATAGGTTGTGGCCTATCATTAAAACTATAATCAAATCACGAATGGCACGAATATTAATTATGAAAATAATATTAACAGCTTTTGATTGGCGTCTAATCCACACTACACTCTCTGTCTAGGCCCACTCAATTGCTACAACTTATGAAGAATAATGTAAAAAGCACTATTGTAATGGAATCCAGTCTAAAGACATACACACTAAAATATATTAATACAATCTAAAACAAATAAACACCAAACACAGATAGCCAAAATACGAGAACAAAACTAACAACACATAACCTCAAAATGTCTTGCATTATTCACTAAACAAAACATGAAATATGAACATCAAGGCATTATGGCGGGCAAAACCTAGCGCCCCGGTTGCTTGTTGCAGAACTTTAGTGCACCTGAAGGGTTTATGTGAGTTGCCATAGCAACTTATTAGTTACAAATCCCCACCAGTTTCAATGCTAATAACTGTATTCGGCTCTGGTTGCAAAGCAGTGCGTTCCGAGACGCTGCGCGCGAAGGTTGGGTTGATGTTCTTCGGCTTTTCAACCGTTTGGGGACATTCTTGGCCTTAAATTTTGGATTAAAATGAGGTTGATATTGATAATGCACTGATATTTAATGAAATACTAATGTGATTAATTATTTGTTTTCTTTCTTGGGGGTTGTGCAACCAAACAACCTTACAAGGAGCCGTCACTGACTGATTATGTATGGGCAAAGAATGAAGCTACACACTCTTTGGTACCCATTCAACTTCCAAGTAACAAAGGGTCGACACCACCAGAATTGCTGAAAAGTTTAAGATGTAGCTGTTCAAGAGAAAAGCCATGGTCAACACCAAGGTACAGTTGTGCCTTGTAAAGAATTTTGAGCGTGCGAAGGCAGCAAATCGTGTGGCAATTTAAAGACTTGACGTAGGCCGGTATCCTGTTCCTCCGGTAACCTGTGGACAGAATCAGAGATTAGTTTCGGTACTTGTCTAGGTGCTGGATTCGGCCGGGAAGGAGAGGCGTGGAGGAGGGTAGTGTGGGGCTTAGCCTTGCTCGGCCGGGAGGCCTTGTGGCGAGGAATGGTGAAGGTTGCGGGTGAAGAAGGTGGTCCGGATAAGGACCTGTGCGTGGAGTCAGTTTCGTCCGTCAGTCCGTCAGTCAGTCCGTCAGATGGCTTCGGTCGGAGGACGCTCTGGTAGCTGGATGTCCGTGACGTAGAAGCGCAGACCAAGTCCGAAACGGTGTCACCGGGGCCCGATCCCCCTTTAATCTCCCTGACGGGAAGTGACTTGCAAACAGTATTACGCCAGGCTCCTGCCTTATTTGGAATTTCCCCGACAGGAGGCCGTAACACTGTTTGATCGCCGGGCTCCTGCCCTTTTATCTCCCCGAGGGGAAGCGAGTTTCTCTTCAGGAGTCCGGATCGTCCCAATTGAAGGATGGTGAAGAACCTCGGGCAGTGAAGTAGAAGTCACAGGAGTAGGCAGTAGGCACAATAACTAGGCAGGTGTAGTCTCAAAGCGTAGTAGTCTCAAGAAGTCCCTGGTCCTAGTAGCTCAGTTGTTGTTGTGTAGGTGTCGGATGGAAGAGTGCGTGTCGAGACTTGAAAGGTGGGCATTTTTATACAACTTTGCAGTCATAAATCACCAAAGACAATGAAAGCTCTATTGTATATTTCTCCGGCGATGCGAACCCATCACATAGCGAGTTGGACCAAGTGGGCTGTGATTGGTGCGGGGCTACGCAAGTTTAATGCTTGACTAAACCTTGCGTGGTTTGTTAAGCTGTCGACCAATCAGAAAGCTGGAATCGAGAAGGTGTGCGATTGGTCGAAGCTGTTATTAGCGCTAAGCGGTTATTGAACAAATGGGCTAGTACAGATGTGTGTATGTAAGTTTTTTTTTTGAGAACTAAATCGGGTGAATTAGTTCCCGTGTGTTTTGACGTTAACAGACTCATGAAGCTCTATTTGAAGAAAGTGACAGTAAAATGTCCACTTCTGATTCTGAACATCCTGTAATCTGAAATGCATTCTGTAGACTGTATCCTTGTAAATTATTCTGTAATTTTTAATTACAGTTAAAGAAAACTACACACTCTTATTTATTTTACCCATTTCAAAACATATTTTATCTTGAATCGCTATCTTATAGTGTTGCAAAAGTATAGTACACCGTTATATTACATAGTATTCACATAATAAACATTAACGTATATTATATCTTGATTGTTTTAAATATGTTATTGGTATGTGGTTGTAATTTGTAATTTTATTTATTGTTAAAACTAAAAAATGACTTGGCCATACAAATTGCAACTTTGTCAACGGCTATAATAAATGAAATGAAATTAAACTCCAAATATTTAATTTTGGTCAGCCTACTTCCTTTCATTCGCAATAAAATAGATGAGTTTTGTTTTTTGGACCCCATGAACTTTGTGACCTTCAATATTTAAATTTGCCCAAAGGTGCCACTCTGGCACCCCACATATTATGGTTCAGTATGTCAAATAGTACTAGAATCAATCATAAAATAAAAGTTGTACCTTAATTCAAGGTCCAAGCCTATTTTCTCATTTGGCGACCGGACTAATAGCAAAATTGGTAAAGAATCTCAGTAGTGCTCGAAATGTTAACACACAATAATAAAGTTTGTAAGCTAATAAAAGCGTTATATGGTCCACGACAAGCTGGTCCAATGGCACAAGAGATCAAGCAAAGTGCTGCAGAGTTTGGACTTACTTTGGCTACAAGTGACACTTGTTTTTACTATAACATGAGTGAAGATCAATATACAATTATAGTTGCTTATGTTGACGATATATTATACTGTACGTATAAAAAGATGAGCATAAGCTAAATGACATCAAGACTGGACTTGCGAAAGTATTTGAGATTAAGGATCACAGTGCTGCCTAGGAGTAGAAAGTAACCAAGAGGTATATAACTGAACTATTACAAAAATTTAACATGAAAGTATCAAATCCGGTAAATACTCCTAGTGATTCTCATGTACCAGATGGGAAATTGAAGAGAAGGTGAAGAAAAACCATTCAGACAGTTAATTGGATCACTTGTGTAACTAGCAACTGCTGCTCGTCCAGGTATATAACATTCACTGTGAACAGACTGTCACAATTTAAACTGGACTTGGATTTAAATGATTTATCAAAAATAAATCTTGGAATGGACAATAG
>JAGFPH010017590.1:0-17453 GCA_018207615.1 Philaenus spumarius | reverse complement strand
TTTGTTAACATATAAGCTAAATCAAGATCATTTAGAACAATTTTTTTTCCTGTGTCAGAAGTAGGGGTGGAAACAATGACAATCCGAATACCAAACAGTTCACTTGGGCAGTCAGACAACTAATGTTTCGTAATAGTGTTAGGGCTTCTGAAAATGCTAACTGCTTTGAGTTTGACCTTAGCTCACACCTAGGCCTTCTTGAGTTAGGTCATAATCAGTGCCATCTCTATGATATTAATGATAGTGAAATAGAGAATGCCGCATTGGTCATGGAAAATTATAGTAATTCAAATTTTAAGGACGAAATTTTATATTACATTTGTGGCGTGATTGTGAGACGTATAGAAAAAACATAAACTGTACCAACTGTAGTTCTTTGCTCTATGACAGTGAATCCGATTTTAGGGCACAAACAGGCCTCGCTGATTTTAAATCTAAAGGAAAACTAATCAGATCAAGTGTGGATGTATTTAAAATTGTGAAGTATGCCTACATGCTCAAGTTATCAACATCAGAAAAAAATGTTACTTCTTACAATTTAACAATGATAGTTTGTAACCATTTCAAAGGTAGTATTTTCAAAGGGCATGTAGGTAACGATGAATTTACAGGAAGCCATGACTTATTTTTGATTAAATCTGTAACCCAATTATTTATAAAAATAATTTCACATCATATTGCAAAACAGAAAACTTTGGACATGACAAAAAAATTCAACTTAGGAATAAGACAAAAATTGACCAAAGTAATTTTATTTTCTAATATGTAAATATTATCATTGTTTTATTTGTACGTCTATGTAACTTTAATAAACTACAACACAAAATTGGTTGTATTATTTTCCTTATTATTACCTTGTACGTCGTTTCTTGTCTGTGCTTGTACGGATATTAATACTTAATATTAATATTAATATCAGTACACTGATATTATGAAAATTACCAAGGCATAATCTTAATAATTTATAATAATGTAATATTCTTAATTATAAAAATCATTGGATAATCAACAGTTACCAACATTTACAAACAAAACTGCATTGTGAAATATAAACATATTGAAGAATCTACAGAGTTTTATACTGTTGGAACAGCGTTATTGTAATGCCTACCGTGTGGCCGGGCGTGTTCTTGCCCACTTACGACGCCTTCAGACCACGGACGCAACCCCAGATTTAGGCTCGGGTTCTATAGTCCAGTGCGCGATCCATTAGTATATATCGATGGGCATACCAAGTGACTGATGTTCATCATTTTCAAAAAGGTCTTGTTCAGGTGTTACTGGTGGTAGTTGCTCTCTGCACATAACAGCAATATTATGTAATACTGCACATGCAGATATTATATGCGTTGTTGTGCTCAACTTATAAGCTAGCTGCCTTTTTAAGCAAGAGAACCTTCTCTTCCACATTCCAAACAGTCTCTCCACAATGCACCTTGTTGCTGATTGACAGTGGTTGTACCTTTCCTCTGAAGCACCTTGAGGATTTAAAACTGGTGTAAACAAGTACTGGTTTTGTGCATATCCACTATCACCCAGCAAAATGCCTTGAATATGTTTTTGTTCGAATTTAACTTTTACACTGCTGTTGTCAAAAATTCTGGAATCGTGAGTTGATCCAGGCCACCTGGCAACAAGATCAAAAATTTCCCCATTTGGTCCACTTACTATCTGAAAAATCAAAACAATTGTAAACAATTAGTATATAGGCCTACGGTAATAATTGGACTTAATTTATTTGCTAAAGTAGGCTCACTATACTGTTTTAAAACAATAACTTATTTCATCCATCATACCTGAACATTTATGCTAAAGTGTCCTTTTCTATTCCTAAAAATTTCACCTCCTTCTCTGTATGGGTTCTGAATTGGAACATGTGTGCAATCAATACAGCCAACAACACCAGGGAAACCTGCCACACTATAAAATTTACGTTTGACTCTTGCCATGTCAGTAGTTGCAGGAAATTTAACAAATTTTGGTAATTGACGAGCCAGGATTAATGAAATATTTTTTACCAGAACACATATAGTCGGTTGGCTCATGCAGTGAGAATCTCCAGTGTCTATCTAAAAAAACAAATTCAATTCATGTTTAGTTTAATAGACGTCTTGAACAAACTGATTATGTAATAAATATTGTGTAAGTGTTTCATTATTTTAATTTTCTTAATAAATTAACACATAGGCCTATATTTATTAAATTACATAGTGTTTTTAATTTATTGAATCATATGTAGCTACTGCTACAGAGAAAGGTTATGTATTAGGCTTATAGGAATAGTTAAGATATAATTATGTAATAATATGAGAATAAAACATCATTAGTTGAAAAATACAATGTACCTGGTAGTTTCCAGTTGCATAAAATCTTAAGACAGCAAGTACCTTGAGCACAGGTGGTAGTGGCTGTCCTCTGAAAGTAACACTTTCTATCTCATTCTTCACCATTGGAAAAATATTATTTACAAATGTTCCTTTGGAAAATCTAGGACAGAATATTAGGTTACCATTATCCACTATGTATGTTTTAAATGTACAAAACTAAAATATTGTATAGGACAAAATGCTCAACATACTTTAACATAGCAAAACAAAGAATAGCCTACTTTTAATAATTATTGTTGGAAATGGCTATTTTAAAGTAGCCTATAATAGATTGGAGTGAATGTTACTTATTTATGACATAGGGCATGGGCATTACTCAATTAACAAATTTTCTACCTTACTCGTTCAGGTTAGGTTAGCAATGAATTTACTTATACTGGCTAAACAATGTCATCAAATAAAATCAAATAATAAATTGAATAACCCAACCTGTCTTATTAGCCTATATTGGAAATAAAATGTGTGAGTAGCACTCAAAGAATAAATAGGAAAATAGAAATAACTTACTCCAAGCTTTTTTGTAATACAAGATAGATAGGCCTACAATTAAATTGATACTACAACATAGGAAAATGTACACATTAATTAATTTACCTAGGCCTACAACATTTTAGGCTACTAATATGATTTTAAATACCATAATAAATAGCATTTTGTGAAAAATATCTTCAAAATTAAACAAAGGATCATGGCAAAAATAAAATGTAAGCCTGAACTAAATAGGCCCCCTAGGCCTAATTTAAAAAATGTTCAACAACCAGTAAAATAAAACAATTCGAAAATAAATTGCAAGCAAAGTCAAACCATTTGAAAACATGCCAAATATTGTCGGTGTCAATATAACGGATATTATGTGGTTTAACCATTGATAAAATTTTAAAATAAATTTAACATTCGTGCTTCTACAAACCAAAGTTTATAAATTAAGGGCAGATAAATAACATTGTATGTAGATATAATAGGCCTGCCTATTTATCAAAAGTTTTTCGTTGTCGCTTACAAAACAGGCAGAGAAAGGAACATACTTACAGAATAGAAATTTATTTACCTGTATCGGTTGAAGAATTGTTCGTCGTCAAACATTTCCAAAGGATTTTCTGGATCTCTTAAGAATCTTTTTGGTATTCGGAAATTATTAGGCCTAGGCCTATACTCTTCCACGAAGCGCACGTATTCAACAAAATCGTCCATTGTAAATAATAGAATACAAATAAAATATGTTATCTTTCATAAAACAAACTACCTATTTAATTAATACATAAATTTGACTTCGATATTAAAAACTCGCTTAACCTCTACGAACTGAAATATGGATTCTTTAATTAGAAAATAATTTGTCAAGGTAGGTTTAGGGCAACTTTGACATACGTAGGTATTTTGTCAAGGGCTACTTGACGCAAAGGAGCCCTTAACTCTTTGATGTGGTCAAGGAACGTTTTATAATACCATTTCAATTCAAGTGAGGTTTCTCAAGTAGCACTTGATTAAAGGTCGACTCAAGTTGCGTTCATAAATACGGGCCTAAAAGCCGCAGTATCTGAGCTCAGGGCTATAGAATACAAGGGCTGGGTCACTCCTTTGATGTTGACGCTCGCCGACTGTTCCAACCTTCCTCTTGCCCCCCCTCCTATGTGACGTCACACTGGTACCAAGACACGCCTTGTAAGCACAGTTCGCCTTAGTTCTCATGCATTTCCGCCAAAACTTCCCTCTCAATTCTTCCCGCTTAAACAATAAATATTGAGATAACATAATATATTCTCCGTTGTCATTTGTTTAAAGACCTTTGTCCAGTTCGGGTAAATGTTAAAGCAATGCCTATATGTTCAGTGGCTACTTGTAAAAATCGTTCGAAGAAAACTACTTCGGTGATTTATCATGGTTTTCCAAATGATTCTGTTATTTGTTCGTTATGGGTAAACAAATGTAAACGGAATGACAAAACAAACACTGAATATGCAAGAGTGTGCAGTGATCATTTTGATGAAACTTCGTACAAAGGCGATTTGAGAAACAGACTTCTTGGGCTTCCTTTGAGGAAAGTACTTCGAGAAGGTGCAGTTCCCAGCCTTAATTTAGGTAATGTAAACATTGATTTTTGTGCCAGTAGTAAACGAGGTGATAGGCTTGAAAATAGAGCAGTAAGGAAATGTGCTCTAGAACATTTAAATACTCTCAGTCCAAAAAAATGCAAAATAGTTGAAGCTTGTGAGATCCCAGTTGGCGAATGTTATTCAGGTGACAATGTTAACGATTCTTCTGGTAATAGTTCAAACTTATCTGAGGATAATTTTGAGTGCCCAAATTGTTTAATAAACAAAGAAACCATTGATAAATTATTAAATGAAGTTACTTCTTTGAAAAATAATTTAATAAACGAGAAAACTAATCGTAGAGCATGTGAAAAAAAAAATTAAAAGAATGTTAAGGTCATAAACTAAAAAAAGTTCTTAAGCAAACATTATGTAAATAAAAAAAATTAAATGTGTCAAAACAGATGTCACACTTTTTTTTAAAACGCTTCAAAAATATTTACCAATAATCAAATAAAAGCTATTTTAAGTAAAAAAAAGTAGTTAGGCCTAAGTGGAATAGTGACAATATTTCTAGAAGTATCATTTTAAGGGCTATTAGTCAAAAATCTTATGACTTTTTAAGAGAAAAATAGGCCTACCACTTCCCTCGCCTACTACTTTGAAGAGGTGGATCTCAAAGTTTAAATGCAATCCAGGTATTCTACACAATGTAATGAGTTGAATGTCTAAAAACAATGAAAATCTAACGTCATTGGAAAAGACGTGTGTTTTGAGTTTTGAAGAAATACATATAGACAGTAGAATCAGTTATCATGCTGGCCTTGATCAATCAATCATGGGTGAAATCAGCAAAAAAACAGTAAAAGAATTTTAATTAGTATGTTAGCACCATAGCATAGATAAGCAATATGAACATAAACATTAAATGATCTTTTATTTTATAAGTATTACACATGTTTTATTAAACTGCAGTATGACATTCAAGTTGTAGTATTTTATTGTAATAAATACAATTAATTTCAATAATGTGTTCAATTTCGTGTTTAGTTTTCAGAAATGTTTCGGAGAATTAAATTTAAAGTATGCTAACATTAGTACACTACAAAGGTTTTTTACCTACGAATTAGATAGTTTTATTATTACCCTGTCTTCTTCTTACAGAATCTTTAAACTAATTGTTTACAGTGTACTTATTGCTTTGTGTAGTGTCAATACTAAAACTAAAGAAGATCGCATCATAAAAATGTCACAGCTTTGCTAAGAAATTGAAATTATTTTAGCAGCGAATATATATGAGAAGCGTTGGGAATGGAGCAGGTACCAACGTGACGTCATCACAGAGGCAGGAACGGGAACACTTTCCTTTGCGGACTGGTCTAGCCCTTGTATTCTATAGCCCTGATCTGAGCTGCTTTATAAGTTTCTATTTTGTTATCTTGTGATCTTCTTACTACAAATTCATTTCAAATAAATACCGAGAAAAGTCTTGCAACGATAAAGTCAGAAAGCGAAGTCGTAAACTGCCAATAATACATGGGAGGAGGTCGGTTTATTTGTCGCTGTATTTAATTTCATTTATCCCTGGTTCAAGGAAGTTCTTTATTTATTCAGTTTTCATTATGCGGCAACATAAACGGTACCAGAAACTGGCACATACTTTCTCACAAACATATTTAAAATATTAATCAGATGCACTGTGACTTAATAACTGCATTGCAGGAAGAGAGTGGAATACATTAAAGTAGGATAGTAACTAATAAATATTATTGTTATTTCGTATAACTATAAAACTATTTGATAAATTTTGAAAAAAAATGCAATAAACAGGTCAATTAGGTCTGTATAAATTATTGTTAAAGTAATTGTTTCCTTATCACATAAATAAACACGGGGCGTAAACACTACAATGTTTTTAGGACGTCAGTGAACTAGCACTAAACAACGCGACGAACGTCTGTCACCGGCTGACTAGCTACGCAGACCTACACGCTGTTAGCGCATGCGCATTGGCCTTCCCTGCTTCTGCGCATACAGCCAACCACTTCATAACATATAATTCCATCTTTACTTTCAAGCTTATGTGCACCGGGCCTAAATAAGATACAGTGCAAAGCTTTGACGTGTGAACACATTTACAGATCGTTTGTGTGTTTACGCATGCGTACGTGTATGTTTCTGATTCCGCAATTTGGTTACGGAACGCGTAAATACACACTTGAAACCGACTTTATATAGGTTGCACTTCAAGTATGCTGTCCAATTAAAATGTTTTCACCGTGTATACTTGAAATCAATACGGTATTCTCAACACGACTCTCGTGATCACGTTCACATTCGAGTGCATATATTAGAACCCGTGCCTTGTGCGATGGATTTGTTCCAATCCTAAAACCAGAGCAATTACGTATTTTATATTGAACTGCTCGTTTCGAACAATCGAAACTTCGTTTTCATAATCGAAAGTGTAAATTATTGGCAGATTCATAAATTCTAAACATAAACTCATTGTCTGTGGAGAGTCCGCTTCTTAGTTTCCAGTTTTGGTGTCGGTCTGTCGGCCCAAATGGTTACACAACTTTTTAAATTAAAAATAATCCATTGAATATTATACTGAACTAGCTGACCCGTACGGCGTAGCCCGTGGTGGTGGTAACTTTGATCCCCCCAAACCCCTCCTAAAATTTCGAAATTTTGCATACCCTTTCTTAGTGAGCACCTATGACCCTAGAGGAAGCTACATACCAAATTTCATTCCAATCCGTTAGGTAGTTTTAAAGAAATCGTTATTTAATAACTTTGATCCCCCCAAACCCCCCTGAAATTTCGAATTTTTTTAAACCCTTTCTTAGCAAGCGCCTAGGGCCCTAGAGGAAGCTACATAATAAATTTCATTCCAATCCGTTCGGTGGTTCTTTTTAGTAACTTTGACCCCCCCAAACCCCCCTAAAATTTCGAATTTTTTCAAACCCTTTCTTAGTGAGCACCTATAGCTCTAGAGGAAGCTACATACCAAATTTCATTTCAATCCGTTCGGTAGTTTTTGAGAAATCGTGATGAGTGAGTCAGTGAGTGAGTGGTATTTCGCTTTTATATATTATATAGATTAGACGTTGTTATATTTAATAAAACGCTATTACAATTAACTGCCTATTCAGGTGAACGGAAATTAGACAACGATAAGTAGGCGATTAGCAATAACCGACATATTCACGAAATTTTGAACAATGGAGTTGGTAGAAAAGGGGGCGGTAATTGTGTTTTCAATTGAAAATAATGATCGAGAATAACTCGAAAAATTGTGTTTTATAAAAGTTGCTTGGTCTCGAAGAAAACTAAAATATAACGTAGCATTTTTTATTAATCGTTACAAAAGTAATTCGGGTATCAAATGTTTTTTCAACCTATATTTCTTTACTTCAAAAAGTGCGAAGGTTTCACAAAATGTTTAGTTGAATAAAAGAATTCAATCACGCAGCTGAACCGCTGACGTAGTTCTAAGGAATTTACATGTTTTAGAATCTCAACCAACAATTTTGGAAATTGATCTACTCCCGAAGGCGCTGAATCCTCCAGCTTTCGACTCTCACGTTGCTTCATTCCACTAGCAGACGTTCCAACACGTTGTCCAGCACTAGCAAACGTTCCAACACGTTCGTTCAACACTAGCAGACGTTGCTTCGTTGGTCCAACACTAGCAGACGTTCCAACACGTTGGTCCAACACTAGCAAACGTTGCTTCGTTGGTCTTGCTTTGCGAGTTTGCCAAAAGATGGTCAAAAGGTAAAATCCCTACCGTGTACCGAGTACTTTTATGGTATTTTACGTTTTGGTCCATTTTGGGAAAACCAAACAAGCTATAAGGTCGTGTTAAAAAAACATTATGTGCAGAATAATATCCAAATTTGGTTTAGATAAAACAAAACAAAATGGCATTCCAATAAGAAAATCTAAAAAAAATAGTTACTTTCTGTAAAAAAACGTGCTTCCAGTCGTTGGACTTTTTTGGCAAACGAACTCGTCCGAGCGAATTAGACAACCAACGTGTGTACCAAATTTGGGCCAAATCAGACTCAAAAAACGGCCGTTAGAGTGCGAATACACATACGTATATACAAATTTTAATGACACCCCAAAACGTGTTCTGGGGACCGTGATCGGTGCTCATTTGCTAATCCCGACCTTAGGTCTCACCGTAAATGCCACTGCGAGCGAAAATTACTGCAGACGAATATTTAAAGTAGTCTAAGATAGGACAACAGTGCGACTTTGGGTGTTGAACAAATATCACATGCTTCTCTTGATAACAAGATCCTCATATCTGTATTCTGTTTGTATATTGGTACAGCTGTTTGAAGCGTCACCATTGTGTTCCAATAAAATATTCACCGTGACATTTAGAGCTCTTCCTACCACAAAAAGCGTTTTAAATAAACAATTCGGCTAAATATTACACCGCACGTACAAACCAGACGATACATGTTTGTATGGAGATTTATCTCAAAAACTATCCATCCGATTTTCAAGAAACTGGTTCGATTTGTTAAGCGTGGCCTTTCTGACGACTTGTGCTTTGTTTCGTTTCGACGTGTTCATATGGGACTGAGCAGTAGTTCAAAAAGTGAAAATCCTCCATCTGGTGTTCTTTATGTCTGAAGCTGTGGTTAAACCGTTAAAAATATATCAAAAAAGTCAATCGAGGGAATGTTGGTAAAAGGTGTACAAAAAGTACACATGTGTACTGTTTATGGCTTTCCTACAATAGCTGAACAAGTAAAATTAAAAAAAAGCTTGACAGTTTTTTAACAAAACTAATAAATATAAACTAAATAAACGGTACCAGAAACGGGCCCATACTTTCTCACAAACATATTTAAATTATTATCGCATTCACTGCTAAGGACGCACATTTGAGCTTGACACTGAACACTATAAGAAGCGGCCGAAGCACAGTGCATTTCAATACACGATGCATTGCGTGCTTCGCACGCCAACCCGCATATTGGAGTATTTTCAATACACGATGCATTGCGTGCTTCGCACGCCAACCCCCATATTGCGGAGTATTTTCAATACACAGTGCATTGCGTCCTTCGCACGCAAACCCGCATATTGGAGTATTTTCAATACACGATGCATTGCGTGCTTCGCACGCCAACCCCCATATTGGGAGTATTTTCAATAAACGGTGTATTGCGTGCTTCGCACTCCAACCCCCATATGTAACACCAACTGTGACTTCATAATTGTATTAAAGTATGAGAGGGGATAGTACATTAAAGTAGGAGAGTAACTAATAAATATTCTTATTATTAGCCGAGAGAAAACTATTCGATCGATTTCGAACAAATTTGCACCAAACATGTCAATTGGACCGGTACAGATGCACGAAAAAAGTTTTGGTAACATTTTGAAAAACAACCCACCTTTTAGGCAAAAAAAACCAAAAATCAGTTATTATTATTAGCTGAACGAGAATTTTTAGAAAGACGCGGTTTTTTCCATATGGTAGGGTATATTAAGGGCTACAAATAAGCCAAATTTTATCAAAATCGTTAGAGCCTTTTTTTTATTTAAAAAATAATGACTGATTATTTAGGGGTTTTTTGGCCAAAAAGGGGGTTGTTTTTCAAATGTTTTCAAAACGTTTTTTTCGTGCAACTATACAGGTCTAATTGATATGTTTGGTGTAAGTTTGTTCGAAATCGATCGAATAGTTTTCTATCTAGCTTTGTAGACTATATATACAGACATTTGGTAAAAACTTTTTTTGGGCTCAGGTGGTTCCAAAAATACATATTTCCACAAAAATCTCAATATCGATGTTTTTTACAATCACTTTACTTTCTCTATACTATAGTATAGTGATAAAGTAAAAAACAAATTTATATAATAAATAAATACATATCATTCACTCCTCAATATTTACCTTATAATCATTTCATTCACTTATTGTTATGTGCAGGCGAAGCCAATATATTGCTGTTATTATATAAATAACCAAGTAGATATAACAGTGCAGCATATTGGCGATGACTTCATATGAATAAGACGAACAGTTTAAATTTGGTAGCATTCAGACCAGGAAAGTAAGTTAAGTGAGTTTGCGCCATCAGTCGCCAGGAGCTCTCAGGGCGCGTTCCGAGTGTGAAACAAGGATGGAAAGAGAAGGAGAGACAGAGAGGTCTGACTGTCATGTGACCGTCGAATCCTAGCGGCCGATGGCGCAAACACACCTTTACATCTGCTTCCCTGGTCTGAATTATTAACATTGGCACTTTTCGTCTTATTGATATGTAGTCATTGATATTGGTTTCCGTCGTCGACTCTAGAAAAAACATATTGACTATCGATTAGGTAAAGCCCAATACTATTGAATTATGTATGACCAATTGCTACCAATGATATATTGGAGAAGAAAAGGTTCTCAATGGCGTTTTCTGCCTGAATTCATGTACTTTAAGGTACAACCAATAATACAATATAACCTGACCTTTCTTTCCTGTATATAACGTTAGTTGTTATTTTGTTTTTCTTTGCTTGTAAATATTTTATTGAAAATGGTTTTATTTTATTTCGTACAAAACGTTTATAAATTTCACTCTCCTAATCTGTAAATATTTATACGGGGATGTCATTTGGAAAATATTGTAAGTGGATGTTCGAAGAACATGCTAGAACCATTTTTCTGATAAATCAGAAACAATACAAGTTTAACTAGTGAATACTAAATTAGTAATCACAATCTTGATAATTTCTACATAAATAATTATTTATCGAAGAAAAATCAGACGGAGAACAAATCGTTTTCGGACATGTGTTTGTAAATACTTACATTAAATCGCTGAATTAAATCAAGAAGTAAAAACACATGTTTTTTAGACATCCTATAATAATAATGAGTTTATTTACAAATATAAAAAATGAGAAATACAAAATCAATTATAACAAACAAAAAAAACTCAAATACATGGACTATAAATCCATCTGCAGAGCGTTAATTGTGAAGCGTATTAAACATATATACATATAAATAATAATAAACACTGTAACAACCGAAACACAACAAAACAGTAAATAACAACCAAATACACCAGTAACTCTCAGCAATATAATCTACCCAAGGAATTCTAGTCTACTCATTAGTAATCAAACAATTCTATCAAATCTCTACTTATATAAAGCTAGACCGTAACACTCATTCACTGACATTAATTATGTGGCACTTCCCGTAATCGTACCCCACTCAACCTTATACTCGAATTAAAGCTCTCGACGAGAAACTTTTGGGATAATTGCCCGAATTTAATTTTAGAAGCACCTTTTGAGCGGGAAAGATTTTTTTTTTTTTACTTTTTCACTTTGAGCGCATTTTGTAAGAAAACAGTAAGAGATAGCAAACAATGTTAAAAACAAAAATTGTAGAAAATTTAATTTTCTACGAAGATATTTTCCGTCAGATTCAAGATCCAATCATCCATTTAGCCACTATTCATCCGAAAAGGGAGGCTCCGGCCAACGTCTTAAAAGCTAGACGGGTTCACTGATTCACTGACATAAACTATGAGGAACTTCCCGTAATTGTACCCCCCTTGACCTCATACTTGAATTAAAGCTCTCGACGATAAACTTTCAGAAAAATTGCTAAAAGTTTGAAAGCACCTTTTGGGCGGGAAAGAATTTTCAATTTTTCATTTTTCCACTTTGATCGCGTTTTGTAAGAAAACGGTAAGCGATAGCAAAAAAATGTTAAATACAAGTTGTAGATAATTTAATTTCAAATCAACGATTTTTCATCAGATTTAAGATCTAAACATCCGTTTAGCCGCTATTTACCCGAGAAGGAGCTCCGGCACACAATACTTCAAATGTCCCATGTTAATCTTATGGAGATAATGTTTAATGAGTTTGAGTCAGCTGCCAAATAAAACAGCTGATTTATGCTCGGTCACCTATGTACAAACGAGCCACAGATTAACGAGATTCTTTAGCGAATTTTTCAACTGCGAGCGAAGGGTCCAGGGGCAGAGCCCCTAGTTTTCTATAAGTATGACAACTAAACAATTTAAACCAATCTTTCCCGTTTAAATACTGTACCCAATCACCCTATGTGGATTCCATACTGCCAAACCACTTCGCTTTAAATTCTTTTAAAGCAAGACAAATAGAGACAAATATATCATCCACTTCCAGTCTATTACACATTGAACATGTACGAGCTCCCTCGGTCCTACCAATTCTAAAGTTTAAATTCAAACCTTCTCTTAATTTTTAAGTTCAAGATATAAAATACATATTGTTACTATCTGGCAATAGTTATTTGTGTATCTAGGGTAAAAAGTTGAGTTTGTCGCACGAGGTGTAGCAGAGAGCGGCCAAGTTTATCAAGTGTGACAAATTAAACTTTGCACAGGTGATACACACAAAGTTTTTCCTACAGCTACAATTTAAGTTAGTGTTTTAGTTTATAAAAGGATCTGTTTTACAGTGGTTAGTTCCATAACAAGCGTACAGTGCGCAAAGTGTTAATTTACCGCACGACAGCTGTTTAGCCGTGCGGTAAACTAAAACAAAGAGGTATAATTACACATGCAGTTTAGTTTGCGCACTGCTGTGAGTGTGCAAAAACGTACTTTACTAAACACCTGTAAGAAAATAATGTTTTTCTAATAAATTATAATTTAACTCCTTATAAAATTTGTTATGTAGAGAATTCTGTACTCTGATTAATGATATTTTCAAAGTGTAGCTTATAAAACAAAATAATAATACTATAAAACTAACACAAGCATATTTGCATAACCATCCTATGTTAAGGCGTCTTGTTTAGAAATTTATTTAGCTTCATGTTAAATTAACTTCCGTATTGGCATAGTAAAGTTACATTTTTATAAAAATAGCTTTTTGGCCTTACATTGAGGGATGGCGGAGTATAATATGCTTGGGATAATTTTACTCTTACGTTCCTTGTTACATTGACTCTGATTTATTTTTGGCATACATTGGAATTTTAAGTAGACACTTTTAAGAAGCCTCCTCTCCTTTACTTTCGATATTGCTATGTAAATATGATTGTGTTAGTTTTATAATATTACTAGCTGACCCGTACGGCGTTGCCCGTGGTGGTTGGTATTTTCAGTCTTCTTAACGTAATTGTATTCTTTTTTAAGTGTTCAATCAGTGAGTGGTATTTGGCTTATATACATATAGATAGATCTTAAATAATAAAAGGACTATTGTCATAAATATAAAAGATCTGAAATTATAATTTTAGTAACTTTGATTCCCCCAAACCGCTCCTAAAATTTCGAAATTTTTCATACCCTTTCTTAGCGAGCGCCTATGGCTTTAGATGAAGCTACATACCAAATTTCATTCCAATCTGTTCGGTAATTTTTGAGAAATCGTGATTTAGTCATTTTTACCCCCCCAAGCCCCCCTAAAATTTCCAATTTTTTAAACCCTTTTTTAGTGAACAATTATGGCCCTAGAGGAAGCTACATACCAAATTTCATTCCAATTAGTTCGGTAGTTTTGAAGAAATCGTTTTTTAATAACTTTGGTCCCCCCCCCCCCCCCCCCCCCTCAAATTTTTTTTTTTTCTTTCTTTGTGTGCACCTATAGCCCTAGAGGAAGCTACATACCAAATTTCATTTCAATCCGTTAAGTAGTTTTTGAGAAATCGTGATGAGTGAGTCAGTGAGTGAGTGAGTGGTATTTCGCTTTTATATATATAGATTTTATTGATTTATTAGTTATTGAACAGTAACATTGCAAAATGAATTTGTAATTATTTTTATTTTACTCTTAGTATACGTTCACTGTTATATTCATTCTGATTTTTTAGTTTCTTTGTTTTTTGCATACGTTTGAAATCACTTCTAGAATTACTGCAGTTATGTATGTTATTGTGATCGTGCTAATTCAAATAAAATGTCAATAACAATATTTAAGTAGTCAAATTTATGATTTTGTAACCTACTGACCGTAAAACCTCTTAGAGTTGTCACAATTGTACCGTGTTTGGTCGCAATTTGCGAGGAATAATATTTAGGGTTCAGTAATAATTAGAGTAAAAATTAAGTAAAGTTAACGGTTAGAAAATGTGATTTTGTAGCACAAGGGCTAGTTGCTGATTAATAGGTGAACCATTAAGCAGGTAGGCCGTGTGAGTGTGTCGGCGCGTGTGGGAGCGAGGATCGATTTTATGACTTGGAGAGCGTGGATGTTTGTACAGAGTATAATAAGATTTTTTAAACATAACTTTTCTCCGTTGTCTTTAAAATAATTGTGTAAGCTTACATTATATTTCCTACATTTTGCTTTATCGCCTCTTCGCCATTAAATTTGATAATTGATATTTTTTTCAATAATAGTACTTATTCTTTGGATAAGCTTAAAATGTATCCCTAAAGTATACAAAAATATTTTGTTAATTTCAGTCTTCAAGAAGGAACCCTACAAAGTCAGGTGTATTCTTTGGCAACTTTATCAAAGAATAAATACAGTTTTTCTAATACTTTAAATTTTGTCTGAAGCCCCATATCTGTCATGAATAACATAAAAGTGCTCACACAGTCTTAAATATTTCCGTTTTTTTACTTTCTCCCCCTATACCATAGTATATGGAGAAAGTATTGTATTCGTAAAAATTTTCGAGTTTGAGTTTTTGTTGGAAATATCCGTTTTGGGTCCCCCTGAACCTAAAAAAGTGGTTTTCGGAGTGATGTCTGTGGGGATGTCTGTACCTAGAGCCTAGACCAGTCTTCTGATTTTGATGAAATTTGGTGTGGAGGTACTAATCCACGGTATCTCCAGGCGTTTTTTTCTTCATTTTTGTGAGTTTTTATTTTTAAGGGTAATTTTCCCATAAAAACCCTTAAAATAACGTAAAAATAAACTTTTCTTAAAAACGGCTCTAACGATTTTGATTAAAATTGTATAGTTTATTAGGGACCTAAATTACTATAAACTATAAAAATTGTATCAAAATCGTTCTAGCCGTTTTTAAGAAAAGTTGGTTTGTCCGTTATTTTATGGATTTTTATTGGAAAATTACTCTTAAAAATAAAAAAATTTAAAAAATTGGTATTTTGAATTATTATTCTACAGATGAAAAGGTAGAGTATGTTATAGTACATGAAATAATATTCTTTTTATAAAGTTCCTATAATGAGGGAGAAAGTATGTGTCAGTTTCCTGATACCGTTTATTTTTTATACATTGCTACATTATTACTTCTTAACAATTTAAGTCACATTTATCCCAAACTTTCCCAGACTTATTATATATTTCTGAAAAGACAAAACAAAAAAAGAAATTCCTTGAATCAGAGATAAATGACATTAAATGCAGCGACAAATAAACCGACCTCCTTCCTTGTATTGTAGGCAGTTTACGACTTTTCTTTCTGACTTTATCGTTCCAAGACTTTTCTCGGTATTTATATGAAATGAATTTGTCGTAAGAAGATTACAAGATAAAAATAAAAACACATAAAGTAGCTCAAATACTGGGGCTTGTAATCTTATATCATGTTGCTTAGCAACCGAAAGTACGATTTGTAGGTGCAATGTTTAGGTTGTGCTCGGTGTTAAATTTGCATGATTTTGTTATCCGAGTTATTTTCTGTTACAGTGGCGCACAGGTCAGAGTGTATATATATATATATATTGCAACGGTTGGGCCTTATGCAATGTGCGAAAAATTTAGTTTTGCAATAAAATGCAAAAATCAAGATTTCATAGCAGAAGTTGAGGTGCACCCTATACTTAAATAGATTAAAAGAAGACAAGTCCAGGCCGAATGTACTGAGTCAACCAGCTTGTAAACTAGTTTCTGAAAACAACAGATATGGACTTTTGTCCTGGAGCTTGTTTCAAGTTGTTTAAAAGACTACTGAAAAATTAGTTATTTTATATAAGAATAAGGTGTTAAATAAAATGATAAAATTGATGAATTGTATGGGTAAATGTGAAACACGGGAGGTGTAGACATTGGCCATTTAAATCTCAATTTTGTAAATTAAAAAATGGTCAAGTTAGAAAGGGTTAAAGTTATAGAAAATCCTCAAATTTGATCAAGAGTAAATAAAAAAGATACTTTTGAAAAGAGTAAGAGAAGTTGAATAAAAAATGTTAAATAACAAATTAAGAAATTTTTGGTATTTTAGAAGTTAGAGATAATTGTTAAAGTTTGAAGGTGAAAAAGCACCTGAAAAAATGAAAAAGTAAAAATGAAAAAGTAAACAAGTAATAAAGGAGTAAAAGTTTACAAGATAAAATTTTGTAAATTGTTAATTAATTAAAATAATAGGTGAAAAGGTTCACACCTATAATTTGCTAAAAATAAAAGGAAAAAGGTGATAAAATAAATGACCTAGTGTTAAGAAAGTAATAATAAAATAAAATTGTAAATCTCAAGTTAAAGTATCAATTAACAAGTAAAATTTCAAATCCAAAAGTAAATGTTAAAATAGGCAAATTTACAAGTCCCAAAAGCAAAAGAAAAATCATCGGACAGAATTGAAATTTTGGCTAGTAAAATATAAAACCATAACCAACATATAAGAAAAAAAATTAACTGGGTGTGCTTAAGACCACACGTTGGAAGTGATAACTTCTATGACTACGGGGATTTTTAACTCGGTAAATGTGTACAATTATAAGGATTATAAAACTGTAGGCCTATTTGTTCAAATTGTTTATTTATATCCGTTATTATATATTTAAAGAAAGGTAAAAATATTATCTTTTAGTTACCTTTTATTTCATATTGATAGATCAAATGATTTAGAAGTTGTTAATATTACAGTAAAGAAATTAATAATCAAATATGTTATACAAAGATGTACGAATGTTTGCGAAGTTAAACAGTAGGTATCCTTCTTTAAATCTGTATAAACGAATATATTGATGATCAAAGGTTAGTTTTATATACAGTTTATAACCCCAAAGCAAATCTTATAACGTGTAGAAGCCCATATAACTTATAGTTATAGAAGCCTACATTAGTTGTATAACTAATATATAAG
>JAGFPH010017588.1:4849-17459 GCA_018207615.1 Philaenus spumarius | reverse complement strand
AGTAGCAAATACAGTATATACAGTAAAACCTAGTAGTTGAAACCACTTATACATTGTTAGTTTGACTTTGTCATTGTACTAAAGCTGTAACAAAACACATTAGTAGTAGCAAATACAGTATATACAGTAAAACCTAGTAGTTGAAACCACTTATACATTGTTAGTTTGACTTTGTCATTGTACTAAAGCTGTAACAAAAAATATGGAAACTGTGTTTAAATCATAATGCAAATATTTTCCCCTACGAGGTTGGCTGCATGTTCCCTCCCATAGTTTTAAGACTTGCTCACATTATTCTTGATCAACAATTTTAGTAGAAAAGTATACTCTATGAAATCTTTAATCATTTCAACTTTATTCCATTTTTTAATTTTCCTAATAATAATAAGTTTAATTAAAATTGTTTCTTCTGACAAATTACTTATTTATTATTACTTTGAATAATGAATTACATATTTATAAAACACATTAATAATCGTTTTAGTGTAAACAATATTAAATAACTTCTTTTTTATTACGGTAATAATAAATATGTTTTTTTTCTTTCTTTCTAAAACGTATTTAACTGTTGTTGGCTGTAGCTCTGTCACTATGGCAAAACAATTTAGACATTTTTCTGGATAAAAAGTAGGCGGTACTGTATTACTTTTTTTAAATTTTCCAAATAAGTTTTTCTGTGGGGATTTTTTTTTTTGTTGGTAAAATATACTCTGAATTAATTATATTTTCCCCTGTTATTGTTGATAAGTCTCTTTGATTAAGATACATTTAATTGATTTTATTTTGAAATACTAACATTGTTGCCTAAGAAATGAAGCAAGTTAGTTTTAAATTACTATTTTATGTTTGATTTAACTAACTTGTAATTTTTATTTCAGGCCACTTACACTCGACGGAATCACTACAACATATTACACAACAATTACGCAGCACGCACTCGACAAATTGTCCGAGTGTACACCACACTTTGTTACACTATCTCCTGGCGTAATTCCTCAACACATTTAGAGGTTGCATTAGAAACCCCCCCCCCCCCTCATATAATAAAGTTATGATGTTGATTTTTTTGTAAGGATGTATTTCAATAGGATGTTTTTGTTAGGATGTGTTCTTTCAGGTGTTTAGGTGTTTTCGTAAGAAAACAAATCCATCGGAAAACGTTAATGTTTTCAACCGACATCATCCGAAAATATCGTTCTCTTCATCTTCGCATGGGCTCTTTTAGTTTTAAGTAATTTTCCCATGTGAAATTTAGATAAACATTCAAACCGAAGAATTTGAACAACAAAGGAAGAAGATGGCCTATTTAAAAATGGTAAGTAATCATATTATTGTTGTTTTATAGAATGTACAGTGAATGTTTGTGTCATTAAAAAAATTGCATTAACATGACTGAGACTAGTGAGGCGTTGGTCCGCCAGTGTAAGATCAATAGGTCGAACCAATGGTTACCCACTTATCTTTTCTCTGTTATGATGATAACCGGTGAGGCTGTGTGTGAAGCATTTAGTGTATTAGTATGAAATTAATCGTTCTTTATTTCTTAAATAGGTCGAGGTTTGGTACATGGGAACAGCATCTTATTATCTGAAGTCAGAAACCTTGTTAGACTCAGAGAACTGAAGACAGCTGAGGGCCAATAAGTGAGAAGATAAATAAATGTAATAACTTATTTTAAAAAACACTTACGTTCCCTTCAGGATATGTATATAATCCCAAAACAATTAAAGAATCCTCCATCAATTCAACTTTACAACCAGTCTGCTCAAAATGTCCCTTAAATTACATATAAATATACACAGGGCCGGCGAATTAGGCGACCGCCTAGAGCGCTAAATTTGTGGGGGCGGCAAACTGAGTTGGAAAACGAGGGAGGGAAGAAAAACCATTTTTAATTTTGCTTCCGTAAAATCACAGTCCAAATAACAGTTTGTGGAAATTTATACGTATTGACATGATAACATTATGAAATGAAACTTGCGCGGGTTGTATTTTTGTAAGCGGAGTTTTGCACTGCTCTGCCATCAGCGCGAACATTGTTTTTTTAAAGCAAAGGGCGTTGGCAAGCTGAGTCAATCTACTAACAAAACTAAACTACTAACTATTATTAGGGTTTTTAAAGAGCTTGTCCTTCCCAAATTAACACGCAATAAGATGTTGTTTATTTACATTGAAGCTCAAAAACTGTACATATTGGACCTTAGACAAGTAGTTCAGTCAGTACATATCAGACAATGAAAGAACGATAAGATTAATATCTATCTGTAAGTAGGATTAAATAAGATAATCTGCTCCGCTTCATCCCTTCCCAATTCAAACAGCCATCCATTAAATTAAATAACTTATAATTTTTAAACAGTTGTAGCTTGCCCTGAAGATTTTGATAATACAAGTATAATACAAGTTAGTGACAGAAAAAGTTGTTATTAACTTGTTAGACCTTATCCTGAAGAAATTCGAAGAACGTGTTAAATGTTCATGATCAAGTTTTAAGAAAATGCCATTGTAATTTTGAAATATATAAATTGCCTGGGTTCTTACAAACAATTGCCTTACACTCGGCACTTTAAAAGACAAGTATCAAAAACAGCGTTTGAAGAAAAACTAAGGGTTTTTTCAACGCAGTTTTTAATATTGCTTTCTGGATTAAATTAAGCAA
This sequence comes from Philaenus spumarius, assembly GCA_018207615.1. Taxonomy (NCBI): domain Eukaryota; kingdom Metazoa; phylum Arthropoda; class Insecta; order Hemiptera; family Aphrophoridae; genus Philaenus; species Philaenus spumarius. The sequence goes on along the minus strand of JAGFPH010017588.1, from coordinate 14,800 downwards.
CTCAAGAATCAAACTGAAAGCCCCGTCCCAAGCTAATAGGTAAAGATTGGCAATACGCGTAGTATATGAGTTTTAATTCGTGGAAATCTAGAATGTCCCTAAGTTGCCTGAAAACATAAATTAATTTTCTAGTTTTTTGTTTTAAAAACTTAACCTTTTCAGTCCGTTTCATTCTCTTATCGAACATTACTCCTAGATATTCATAGGACTCGACGACTTCTGTTTCCACATAAACATGTATTATTAAGGTAATCACCACATGGGTGCAATTTTAAACTATTATTGTCAAAATCTGTTTTTTACCCTTAATGACAAAAGGATAGGAACTTAGTTTTAGAGACATTAAGTGATAAAAGGTTAAAATCGAACCACTTTTTCTCTTCCGATGACCATTTGAGAGCTTTAATTTCTACATCCTTCCAATTATCGCCTTCAAATAAAATGACCTGTATCTTCAGCAAAAACAAATTCAAGTAATAAAATAAATAGAATAATTAAACTTCATAAACGAATAAAATAAAATAAAATAAAATAAAGATAATTAAAATCAATTAAAATAGTAAATTTGTTCTGCCTTTATTAATTAATTAAGAAGAATTAAAATTTTATTTTATTCGTTGGGAAGGTACAACGAGAGAATATTTTGATTTATGTTTTTTAGTTTTGAATAAATTATTAATTATTATTTTACAGTATAAACAAGTTTTAGTTTTCACTTACCTATTGTTTGCTTATTCCATTACCATAGTTCCTAGTGTTTTAATTATAATCAAAGTGTTGCATTATCAAAATATCCAAAGCACGAATAAAGGTATTTACAAGGTCAGCTCCACTGTTCTCATTACCTTGAGGTGGATAATAAGTCAAATTAATTTCTTGTGTTCTAAACTGAGCTTAATTACGATTACTGGAAGGTTAATTTTGAGTAAATTGTTGGTCGAAATATTTAGACAGCTAAATATTAGCCAACCAGTTATATCGCCTAGGCCGGACAAAAAATATAGCTTATTTCTTCCAGTAGGTGATGTTAACTTATTCTGCGGCTATTATAGAACAAAAGTATTACAGAAAAATTCGCTCGCAAAGAGAGTGCTCTATAGTACGTTGTAATATATATATATATATATATATATAATTTTCAATGACACCCCAAAACGTCATCCGTGATTTCTCCCGACCTGCAATAGCTCATCTTTCCTATTGAAATTCGCTAAAATGTGGTTTAAGTTACATTATTGTTGCCCCGAATAAACCGTTAAGTTGTATATGGGCGTTAATAATCAGGCATGAACTTGCCAGTACAACAATATAATATTAATGTTTATGATTTAATACATGGAATTTGCCGCCGACACAATTTAATAATTAGAATGAACATAACATTTGCAGAGATATGTCCAAGATAGCGTAACACATTATATAGGAATCCACTTAACACTGGGGAATGTTTGTAATTAAATATACTTACATGACTAATGGCCACTGTAATGTCATGGATTCTGGGATGTAACTAATTAAATACAAATAACTCTGCATAGCTCTGTAATATGTAACCCAATATTGCTGTACAAGCAGTGAAAGGTTTTATGGATCTTGTACGCATGGCTTTTAAAAATAAAAATATATACAGGCTGTCGCAAAAACCCTTAGCGGGCTATAAAGGATCATATTGTACACAGTAACTGTTTTTGGGACACCCCTGCACAGCCAACCCCCAATGGAACCTTTTAAAAACATATGTTATGTTTTATTTATAATAAAAGTGTAGGATTAATAATAACCTCAAAACTAAGATGGTAAATAATGATAAATGTTCAAATCAAATTATTTCTTATATTTGATAACAGCAGTTATAATAATGGTTAAAAGAACCAGCAAGGCTCAGGTCTACACTTTAAAACCCTAACCTAAAAGCTAGAAATACAAAAATAATTGCTTCAAATTTTTGAAATCAGCTGTTAATGGAAATATTGGAGCCAACAGCTATATTATCTGTTATTTTACTCAATTGGTTGCTATGGTAATAAATGTAAATACATGTATTGGTTTATCATTCTAGGCCTAACCTAAGAATGTTTTCCGACTAAATTTACAAATATTGAAATAAAAAAGGTTTTTATCGAAATGAATTATAGCCTATGTTACTCAGGTATAGTGTAGCTTTTCATTAGTAAAACTATTTTTTCAATCGGTTCAGTAGTGCTAAAGATTACCCCCTACATACAAACAAACAAACAAACTTTACCTCTTTATAATATTAGTATAGAAAATCACTGTAACTCCAGAAGTGAATAAGATATTGAGTTCAAATTTGGTATGGGCATGTTGTATGTTACGATTTATAAGTGTACCAAATAACGAGAATTAATTTTTATAATATTCAAAAAAAGTTACACATTTTAACGTGGAATATCTTGAAAACAGTACTCTACAAAAAATGTACAAGAGACCAAATATTTTATTTGTTTAACTGCAAACAAAATGTGATTTTGTCGTTTCTGTAGGTCAAGTGATGTTTTTTTTATAATTATATTTTGTTTTATATGCAGAAAATTTGCAGGGCCACCATAGGCAGCAGAAATGCAATTCGTCAATATGTCTTAACTTTAGACGTGTTTTATTTTGATATCACGCTTAGTTTAAAAAATAAATAATTCGACCACGCAGCTGGACCGCTGACGTGAGTTAAACAGATTTCCAAAATTAAGTTTATATGCCTATGTTTTAGGGTTTCAACCAACAATTTGGGAAATAGGTCTACTCACGAAGGTGTTCAATAGCTGTCTGTGTGTAAGCAATATATTAGTAGAATTTGTTTGCGCCTAGTGGCCTCGCGAGTTTGCACCACTTGGCTTCGTACCGGGTACTTTTATGGTATTTCACGTTTTGGTCGATTTTGGGCAAACTAAGCGAGCTATAAGGTCGAGTAAAAAAAATGTGCAGAATAACAACCTACATTTATATTTTTAGAAAAAACTCTAAAAAAATTTCATTCTCTTAGTAATAATCTCAAGAAATTGTTACTTCCGGTTGTTGGATTTTTTGGCTAACGAACTCGTCCGAGCGACATAGACAACCAACACATTGAAACGGCCAATCGACCGATTCAATTGGGGTTAATTAATTACATTAATTAAAATAAATTCAAAGTCATTATAACAAAAGATTAAAGCCAAAGGGTGTCTAAAAAGCCCAAAATTAAGATAAAAAAGTAGTTTCCAATGTAAAAATAGTCTTTATTAATAATTTTGAAGAATTAACTAAAATTGTGTTAGTTGAATACGTACAGACGATGACGTATGCTTTAGCGACAAAATCGAGCCAAAACCTTGCAGGAACGGACAGGAATAGACTTGTCCAGTCTTGTCTAAATTTGGTTGAAATGAGGTAACATGGAAAGGATAGGGGTTTGTAATATTATTAAAAAAGTTGTTATTATTAGATTTATGTTGAAAGGAGAGTTAAATAAGCAAGAAGTAATAAAAATAATTTTGTTATGATAACTTGTTAAAAAGTTATAGACAAAAAGGTAAGCGTAAACAAATTGATTTGGCAGAATTTGAATAAAATCCAAAAACAAAGTAGAGTCATTTGTAGAGTTAAAAAGGGTTAAGAAAATAAAGTAATAAAAAATATAAAGTTATAAAGTTTAATAGCTAAAAAATAAAGAGTAAAGTCATTCTTGGGCATAAAAGGGCCAATAACTCATAAAGTTAAAATGTAATTAAATAATAAAGAATAGCATTTAATAGAGTCAATAATAGGGCATAATCAAGCCAAAGTTCAAAATAAATAAATAAGTAGTTTTGTAAAAATAAAATAAATTAATAAGAAACTTTATTAATTCAAAATAAATACAAGGGAGAATAATAAAAGGGAAATATTGATAAAATAGAGTATATATTATATGTGTAATAAATTGTAATGCCATGTGAGATATGAAAAGAGCTTTAAAGGGGGGGAATGAAACAACAAGCTGAATAACTAGACAACCAAACAAGCTAATAAAAATCCAACACCAGATCAGCGCGTTTCAAGACCAACCGAAGAAGATACAAGCAAGAAAAATGGAAAATTTACGGGAAATAAATTTCAAAATTTAAACAAAACTAACGAAGTCCATAAATCAAGAATGAAGAGGAGTAGAAACGCCATTCGAATTCCAGAGAAACCAGAAACCGTCAACCAATCCATAGAAGTCAATAAAATCAAAATCCGACCACGCAAAAAGAAGTTATAGAGTTTGGATGAAATCAAAGCCAAAATTGCAAATCGACAGGCACGGACATGAACTGAAGACAGAAGCACCGAGAAGGAAGTTGTGTCATCGGAGGTACTACGTAAAACAAAACAGAGCGCATACTGTAATTCAATAAATGAAGATAATAATTAAATTAGGCCTAATCGACAGGAAATAAAGGCACTAAAATTCATCAAATAAATCAGGGAATATATTAAAACCAAAAAATATATTTCTAAAGCAAGAAATCAGAATTTCTAGTCACCTAGAGGAAGATGCTCGTTTGACAAGTAACAAGTCGAGGAAAGCAGCTTGCACCCCCTCTAACTTTAGTTTAGCACGAAGCGCCAACGATTAAACAGCTGACCGAGCTCCGAGGGTACTTAGAGAAAGTCGAAGGGTGATCAGTTACAGTGTGCGTTACGTACTAGCTCCGGCCTAAAGCTAAGTCGGGTCGTGATAATTTCGGGAGAAGAATATCCATATAAACGGCCTATCTTGCCAAAAGATACTACAATAAACCAGGAGAGGACAACTCTAATTAAGTCCAGGAGAAGACAACTGTAAACCAAAGAAACCATTCTGGGGACCAAGGAGAACAACTTTAAATTGCTGGAAACCAACAGAAAGAATTACGCGTCGAACTTCTTGTGTTCTGTAAGTGGCAAACGATCATTGTGACTTATAATTTTAAATAAATCCCGTTTATGCAAAGTAATAAATAAATTAAATTAAATAAATAAATTCAAGTAGATTCTGGGGAAATTGAATAAAGTAAACTCGTTTAGTAAATTTCATTACTCACAATGGCAAATCGTCGTATGTAAATAATAGAATCATTAATATACAAATTTTAATTAATAAATTAATTAATCACTTTGCTACTTTTCAATATACGTAATTATAAGCTAAATATTAATAAATTTCATTGTGTTTTTTAAAATAATAATTTGTTGTTTCAAAGTTAATGCATTTATGTTTAATCAATAAATCGTTTTGTGTTTTCAATAGAAAATTTTGAATATATAATTTACGAATCCAATCAAAATAATCCTAAAACCATTAAGTGCTCTAGTGTAATTAATTCACGGATCACTACAAATTTAACTCCAAAGGGAACGATCCCGAAAAAGAGTCTAGAATTGAGCTAGTGTACTACACAAAAGACAAAAAAGGTCTAATTAATTTAAATTTAAAAAACTTAAGAATTGGAAACAAAAGGTTTTCTTTTTCTTGCCCTCGCCAAACCTCTCAAATTGTTCTAACGGGGTAGTACTAGAGAACAACATCAAATAAGGCCTGAAAACACTTGGGTGTTATTTGATGAGGGAAAGTTTTAAAGTTAACTACAAAAGGTTGTGTTTATTGAATAAATTAAAGTGGAGGGAGGTTTGCGCGTGGCAACGTGTACCAAATTTGAACCAAATCGGACTTAAAATGCGGCCGCTAGAGTGCGAACACACATATATACATATATACGTATGTATCCATTACAATCTGGACTGTTTCTTAATATTGCCAATGCAATTTGGACTGTTTCTTGTCAATTTGGATGCCGTCCGGATTGATATTAAAAAAGTTTGATATTGAATAGGAATCACAAAACTAATTTGCGTAGGTAAGGGCTTAATTACTAACGTTCGGTTTTCTTGCGCCATACACTGCGCCCCATCTTTGTTAATTACTCCCACGAGTCTATACTATAACGAGTCTATAACGCAAAATAACAAAACATTTTAGAATATATTTTTAAAACAATATAAAAATGATTTCAATAGAGATTTATGTACAGGGAAGCCCATGGGGAGGGACTGATGGCGCAAGTTGCGCCAATGGCAAAACATTGGGGGGGAGGGGGGGTGAAAATTTTGGGGGAATTGTAAAAACTGTTTTCTAGTAATCAAGTAACAAAGTTACAAAATATTTACTAGTTTGAAGAAGTTCAAATAAGCTTATGATGATAATCGATAAACCTAATAAAAAGTAAAATCAGTCTAGTCTTTGCGTTAGTATAGATTGTAAGAAGCTTTTAGCGATCACTCAGCCAGAAAAAATATTCTACTTTAGATCTTGTCTCTTGTCTCTCAGTAGAAACCCCCTCCCCTCTTGACCAATGCGTCGTCAAGGCCGCGCACATACTTCTCCACCAGCCCTTTTCACTCAATTACCGGAAAACCGTCTCATATTAGTCGCCTTGTGACAGTTTATTATTCTGTGATTTCCTGAAAGGTCTCTAAAAAGTACAGCAAATTACTTATTTTTCCCATGAAAATTTGCTAAAAACTGGGTGTGCTAAATTCAAAAGATGCAAATGACGAGAGTGTAAGTCTAAGCAATGAAGAAGTCGAAACACAAGATCCTTCTGAAGAGACATTTTTGATAGCCTTAGTTCTTAGTAAGGACTCTAAGATGGTCAAGCAAAGCTATCTGAATCAATGGATCAAGAAAGGCTTTATCAGACCCTATAGGTGTTTATTAAACATCTCTGGCTTTATATATTTAAGAACGATGTATCAAATAATTCTTGCTCTGCCAGCAATAAGCTGCTCAGCTGAAAAAAATAATGAGCAAACTGAAGGTAGTAAAAAAAATAGCCTGAGTATGGGAGATCCTGGTTGTGTGACATGTTGGTCTGCCGTCTGAAAAAAATATCTGCTGTAGTGGCGGCCATCTTGTATTTTTATCCCATAAGAGCAATGTTAAATTTCAAACCATTTATTTCGTTTATATTTTATCATAAAAATGTTTGCAAGGTCTCATTTTAAGCACAGTCACAATACGCATCCGTTTTTCATTTTATATTTAAAAAAAAATGCTTTTGATTTGTTATGTAATTGACATTTTGTAAGTACAAAGTTTAATTTTTTTTCCTAACACGATAAAAAATGAATAATGAAACATAATTTGCAAGCCGGATTCGAAATTTTATAAAGAATATTCAGGTTTTTTTTCAACACTCAATTACAAAAGATAGACTTATACAATGGTTTGAAATGAGGCAATGTCAAAGCGTTCAGCTGCAAGAAACTACACTGTTTAGATAGGGGATAAAGTGATAAGCGCTTGCGTTTCTGGTTGCTTTCTCGTTTACTGGAGCAGACCCTTAAGATCAGTTCCTATAGTGAGACATAAAAAAGTTAGCATTTTCAAGTAAAAACAGGAAACAAATACTTTACAAGGCTATCAAGGATAGGGGGCATCAGGATAACCTTTTCACAAGTAGCCATTGCAAGTACTGTCCATTAGGCTATTACTTTAGTATTATAGATGTATTATTATTTTTTGTTTCTTCATTTACTTTTAAAAGTACTGTACAATAAACTGGTATTTATATTTTATCTTAATTAAAGGTAAAGCTAAATTATAAAGTTTGGTTTATTTACAATTTTATTGTATCCTATTAGTTCTCATTCCCTAGATATCTTGAGCTACAAAATTTGTTATTGAAGGTGTCTTAGTATACAGCCGTTTGAAAGATCCAGGATTATTTTTTAAGCTGTATGAGAAGTGCAGGACTAAATAATTGTAGCACTTCAGTGTAATATGTGCTGTGCTTTATTTTATTTACTGTAAGCCTATTTTAAAACATACTATTTGAATCCGAAAATTTTTAGAAAATTTCACAAAATGAAAAAATTAACAATTCATAGATACAATGATGATATCTTTTCTAACAAGTTTTCACCCAAAAATATTTCAGCTTTTGTTGAGGGAGGGGGGTAGATAGTTGGTTTTGAGGGTGAATCCTTGGGGGATGAGCACACCTGGGTATGTATATCGTAATGATGTGCGCGACTAAATATTAGACACATAAATAGATACTGGAGGATTTTTTAAACTTACCACCTCTATATTGTTTAAAAGACGGAAAGAGATAAGCAATATCTGATCACGGGACATTTATTCACCGTCAGGGGGAATCTTTAAAAAATGGAAAAATTTCTTCCTTTTCCTAACACTCTCATCTCAAAATTTTTTAACAGACATATATAGCTTGTGATACATCAAATTAAAGCCCTTTATACTGATTGAACTAAGGAATATAAATTCTTATCTTTTAATAAAATCGTAAAGAAACTTTCTGACAGCAAAAATCAAATTACTGAATTAGTCCTGTCAACATTATCGTTAATAATACAAAAGTAATATAATGGTTAAATATGAAAATTTGGACTAAAAGAACATAAATTATCTAGAATCATGGAAAATACAACTTAGTTGATATTGTATTAAAAAAAACATACAGACAAAAATCACAAAAGAGTAATCCCAAAAATTCACAATTGATGTTCAAAATGAGCACCATCTCTTTCTAAACAATAATACAAAATATTTTGAAATGTTGATCTGACCTTTTGAAATGTTACACGAGGTTTTGCTCTACACTTTTGAATTATTGTACTTCTCAAATCTGCTATTTTATCTGGAGATGTCTTGTATACAACCGTTTTTAATTACCTCATATGAAGAAATCTAATGGTGTCAACCTTGGAGGGCACTAGACAGCTCCTCTTCTGCCTAACCATCTCTATGGACATATTTCGTTTAATCTATTTCAAACATTTCTTCTGTAATAAGGAGGAGCTATATCTTGTTGGAAGTAAATATTGTTCTCTTTCTTGTTTTAAAATTAATTTCTGATAAATTGATCCTATTTGTACATTTTTTGTTCGAACATCTTTAGATCAAATATCGTTAACAAGTAAACGATATCAAGTGTTTACTAAAGCTAACACTTAAAGCTAAATAGCAAACATAAACCTAAAGGACTAGACCTATGTTTGACATCAAACTTAAAAAATGCAACTGACAACGTTTTTAGGTTTAGACGTAAAACATAGGCCTAGTCATCTAGGTGTATGTTTGCTATTTAATTATACATGTGTTAGCTTTAGTTTCTTCACTTGATTACGAGAGTTGATTTTACGCTAGAAAAGTTGTGAATACATTTTTTTATGCATAAATGATCACAAGTGTCCGAACAAAAATAAAAATTTGTCATCGTTTATTTTCCATCAGTTCTATTATCAGAGGATTAATTTATTCTTCAAGTACGTTACGGTACATATCACCATTTAAATTTTTTTCGATGAATAGAGGACCAATAATACTGTCTCCTTCAATAAACGTTATGTTTGTTAACAAAACCATACAAAAAGAAAGAGCATTCTTAAGAAAAACACATACATTACGTAACAGCTTTTCGTTTTGAGTACAAAGATTGATCCCTCCCTTCGTCTGTTGTAATCATTTTTGTGCAAATGTATGTAAAATTGGCAATTTATTCGGATTAAATTTATGAAGTTTCATAAATTTCCGAACAGAACTGTGTGACAAACCTGTAAGAGAGAAAACTTTGCGAAGTGACAATGTTGAGCCTGAGATAAATTATCAACAACACTATTTCCCCTATGTGTTTTGTTTGCAACTGACTCTACTCAGAAAACTTGGCTAAAAGTGTAAAGACCAATCACCGTAGACACAAAAATCATGTTAGGTCGCAAAAAATTGCACCGTCCTGATTTTTTGGGATGTTGTTTGGATAGATAACAATAGTGTAAAACCAAGTTTGCAGCTTCGAAAGACCTGTGCTAATTGCGTGGTGCTCGAAATGTTCGGACTTTTTTAGTTTTTTGGCTTATAACTTGTAAAATATGCATCCAGAAAAAGTCATCATATACACGTTTAAAGCAAACAAAATGTGCTATAAT
>JAGFPH010017587.1:564-17463 GCA_018207615.1 Philaenus spumarius | reverse complement strand
AGCAAAACACCTATAAATTACAGCAACATCTTTCCATCGTCATTAGCGATACTGAACATAGTAAACACAAATAAACTAAATATTTTTTTTACGAAACTTTCGTTTTTGCACTGAACCTGGACCAGCGTCGAAATGTTATTTTACTGACAAACTGATAGACGCGTCAAATATTTGCAGTACGTGACACGGGGGGCTTGTTCTCGTCATAATACTTATGTCAGGTCACTACAAACGCGGTTTCAATTTGCGCCTTGCCTCAAATGGCGGCTGTTTTAAATATTTAAAACAAATTAACTCAAATATGGTAAAGGTTTTATGAACATTAAGTAACAATGATTTTATTTGCAATTAAATATTGTAATTCTCAAAACAATCGGATAAAGGATGACAGTAGAATTGCGCACACTAGTTTGAAGGTCATGAAATGTCAATTCATTATTACCTTAGATTTTCAAACTGATAGACTTAGTTACATCGATTGTAAATACAGTTAAAAGATCTACAAATTTGTCTCCAGATGTTTTTATAAGACGTTACCATCTTTAATTTAGCTTGATTTAAACATTTTAAACATCCACACTTCAAAACAAACCCTTGTATGAAATGGGTTATTTTTTCAAATTATCACGGTATTTGCTTTACTAATTAGAATGCCAAGTTTCAATTCAATCGGTTAAACTCTTTTCTACATATACGTTATTTTGTAAAAACCTAAATGGGGGTGTAAAACTAAACATTTCCGGGGTTATGTTTAAATGAGCTTTTTTCTTATTTTTATAAATAGAATCGACTCCTCAGAAATTGCCATGCACTTTTAAATTACAATGTTTATAATTTATAAATCTGCAACAGATACAGTTTCATAAACTGTAAAAAAAGCACCAAGTGTACATTTTTGCTTGGAAACATTAAATGTTTGCTGAAATATCAAGCACCGAGAATTTGTATACTATCAAATAAAATAATATGAAAGAACACGTCTAACTGATTTTAAAACAACAAAAATATTCCCGGGAAATAAAATTTATAGGAATTATGAAAGAAATAAAACTTGAAATTATATAGGTTAAGTTTCGACATTCCCGCAATATTTCACGTAATTATAACAAAATAAATCACTTCACATACACCAAACATGGAATAAATAAATAAACTAAACAATATTAATCCCAAAAATTTCCACAAAACAAGAAAATTAAAAAATAATGTAACAAAACGTTAACAACTAAAACGATAATAACGTACCTTTAAGAACAAGTACCAGAAGACCGAGCTAAAGAACGATTATAAGCAGGGCTATGATTTCAATAACTATTATTGCAAATTTCCGTGAACATCGTTTAGGTTAGGCCTATAACATTAAACAACTAAATAAAGGGTATGTTTATTTAGCAGAAGTATTCGTTGCCATGGTAACTATAAACAGATACAACATTTAGGCTTACCTCTAATAAAATACAGTTTAAAAGAAAACAGATGATTATTGTAATGGCATTGAAAACATTTGCATCAGCTGTGCTTCGTTTAAAAGAAAACAGATGATTATTGTAATGACATTGAAAACATTTGCATCAGCTGTGCTTTGTATTGTTTAAAATGGACAAATTTCACTTTTTAATTTAATAAAAAGACGTAGAAAACGAATTTTCCCAGACTGGTGACCATTTCCAATCGATTTCTCGTGACCAAAAGCCCCATATAAAATCAAAAAATCAAAAATCCTTAGACGGAGATTCCAGATCCATTTAGCAGACAGACAATTATCTCTCGCTTTAGAAGATAAGATAGAAAATACAATATAACTGCGAAATTAAAACGGAATTTCATCAACGTTGCCAAATCGAATAATAGATTATAGTACTGAATGGGGTATGTATAAAACGGTGACCTGGACTAGTAAATAGGTGACCGAAGCATTGAATCTCATTGGTTCCGTAATAAATTAGCTAAAAGGTTCTAACCTATAATATTTAGTCACAGTATGTTTACTTTTTACTTACTCTGGCCGATAACAGTATGATTATATTTCATTATTATCACATTATATAATTAAAATTTTAAAAATACCTAAAAGGTTCTAACCTATAGTATTTAGTCACAGTATGTTTACTTTTTATTTAATCTGGCCGATAACAGTATGATTATATTTCGTTATTATCACATTATATAATTAAAATTTTAAAAAACCTAAAAGGTTCTAACATATAGTATTTAGTCACTGTATGTTTACTTTTTACTTACTCTGGCCGATAACAATATGATTATATTTCGTTACTATCACATTATATAATTAAAATTTAAAAAAAAACTAAAAGGTTCTAACCTATAGTATTTAGTCACAGCATGTTTACTTTTTACTTAATCTTGGCGATAACAGTATGATTATATTTCGTTATTATCACATTATATAATTTTAATTTTTTATAAACCTAAAAGTTTACTTTTTACTTACTCTATCCAATAACAGTATGATTATATTTCGTTATTATCAGATTAAATAATTAAAAATATAAAAAAAAACCTAAAAGTTTCTAACCTATAGTATTTAGTCACAGTATGTTTACTTAGTTGAGTTGGCTAAACTGTTCGTTTCTACACAAAAAGAACAAGACAGATCCGGCATCGCTGGGAGAACGCTGAGAAAAACATATCGGCTCTTTACAATGTAAATTCCCATAAGGAACATTTGATTTGAAAGTTTTTAATATAGTACGTGTTGAAAATGGTTAAATATTGCTTTCCATTGTGAAGTGTATAAATACTATGTTTATAAAGAAAAAAGTTAAGGTTTGTGTATTTATAGTAGTTTTGATTGACACGGTAAAGTAAGCAAATACCGTTTATTTAATGGTACGAACGACAATTAAACCAATTCAATCAATTTCTTAATAATATTCATCCAATAAACAAAATGAGAGCTGAAAGTGAAAACAATAGTGAGTTGAACTACTTGGACGTCACCATCATGAAATATAACAACAAGCACAAGTTTAAAGTTTACAGAAAGCCTACTCAAACTGATCATACCATCCATTAACTTCTAATCACCCACACAAAACCCATAAATTAGCAGCTTATAATAGTTTTGTAAATCATGACGAATTTATCAAGGAAATAAATTTGATCAAATGTATACTGCCAATGGATACAATGCCTCTATTATTGACAAATGTATCAGTAAACAAAAGAAAAATAAAGAGAAAAAACTCAAATTAAAAAACAACTTATACCACCTGTGCCTGTAGAATCCAAAAAATATATAACCATACAATACAATAGTCAACTTGTGTTGTACATTCGATGAACAATATTTTCAGTAAACAGGGATACTCTTTAATATACCGTACCAGTAATAAACTCCAGAATGTAATAAGTAGAAATAGATCCAGAACCACTACAGATGAGTTTGATGAAGGAGGAGTATACCTACTTACATGTAATAACTGTAATAAATTATATATAGGACAGACAGGTAGAAGTTTCAAACAAAGATTCAAAGAACACATTCCGAGCTATAAAACAGCATTAAACCAAAGGTCTAAATATGCAGAACATCTCATAAACAATAACCATGATTACAGTAATATTGATTCCAACCTTAAAATTCTTCGTAGCAGAAAGGGATAGCTACTAGATATATTAGAAGAGTTCAAAATTTATTCCCACAACAAGCAAGATCCTGACATCCTACTAAATGACAAATTGAACTTTGCCTCCAACGCAATATATGACACGTTAGGTAAATAATTCAGTCAACTGAATAAAGAAAAACTAGTAGGATGCATGCGGACCATAAAATTATATTTATTATAACTCTTTTAGTAAAATCAGTGACTTTATTATTTTTTAAATGTGTATTGTGTTTATGTGTTTGTGTTTTTAATGTGTGAAGTTTGTATTCATGACGAGAGCAAAGCCTGATGATGTCTCTGTGTAGATGAAACGGCCGTAGCTAACAACATTCAAATCGGATTATTTAAACAGACCTAAAAGGTAAATACAATAAATATATTTAGAATAATAATCCAGAGGCTTAAAATAAAATAAATAAATTTTAAATATAGACAGCTTTTAATAATTTATCGTGATTTTATTAATTCGTGTTGTATTTCTGTACCCAAGAGGAAACATTTAATCTCAATTCTTCCAGCAAGATAAGATCTAATGCTGTAGAGTATATTAACGTTACTAAATGAACTGAATTTAATACAATAAACACGTGCTATCCACAAATCCCTACGGTTACTTTCTGCTTTGTTCATTACAGTTTGAAAATCTATCCTACACAATACATCCTACAGTCTTAGAAAAGATTACAGTTGTTCGGTTTCGAACAGAAACAATCTACCAATCTGATTCCACAAAAATAGAAAAGATCGATAGCAGTACTTTTAGATAGAAGCAGTTTAAATCTATAGATATTATATTTTGTATTAAGCTTACTATTTCATAAAAGCTTATATATTGTTTAACATCGCATTTTTTCTTTTAAAAAATATTTATTTTAAAAAACCTGACACAAAACTTAGGCGTATGGTCAAACATAAAAATGTTTGCTGGTGTATAATTTACGATAAAAAATTACTAATTTTCCGAAGTAAATATCAAAAATAAGACTTTGTAATAACTTTAAATTTTTTTTATATAAAATTTCGTTTATAAATAGTTTTTTTTCAAATTTGTCTACCAAATAAAAGCTAATATAAACAATAACAAGCAAAAAACGTAGACAGTTTAGTTAGAAAAAAGAAAATTTTTCATGAAACAGTAGAAAATAAAGTTACTTTTAGGTATGAAATACCAACCACCATAATAAATAAACGAAAAAGTAAAAATTCAAGCTTATTCTGTCGCACATACTACAAACTAACGTCAAAAATCAGCGTTTAACATGAGTTCTCTATCTTGTTTCACACCCAAAATGTTCTCCCATAAAAATTAATTAAAATCAAATTTTAAAGACAATTTGCATATGTATTTACGGATAACCCTTTAGGTCTAGGCAATTTGGTACATTTTTTAAAATTTAAAAATTAAATCCCAGGGGATCCCTAAAACAAAAGTCAGTCAGGGGGCAAAGACACAATGTGTTTACTAAATGAAAGTTAAAAACTGATGACATAAATAAATTCATAAATCACTTAAGTGATAAACACAAACAAGCGAGGTATCAACAATATAAATAAGAACATGATTAAGAAAAATAACGCACTCGATTAAATACAAATCAATAAAATGGAATTTTAACAATTTAGAATTGTTTAGTGGTTCTGTTGTTACCTCAATGGAGCTGTACATTTTTCGCTGTTTTAATTTAATTGTTCAATTAGTGAGTGAACTAAAGTCCGATTTAGTTCAAATTCGATACAAATGTTGGTTATCTACGCCGCTCGGACGAGTTCGTTAGCCAAAAAAATCCATCAACCGGAAGCATGTTTTTTGACCGGAAGTAACTATTTTTTTCGATTTTTCCTATGAGAATGAATTTTTTAGAGTTTTTTTTACAAATTTAAAGGCTGTTATTCCGCACATTTTGTTTTTTTACGCTACCGTAAAGCTCGCTTGGTTCCCCCAAAATCGATCAAAACGTAAAATACCATAAAAGTACCCGGTTCAAAGTCATTTGGTGGATTTTACCGTGGGGTTGGCGTGCGAAGCACGCAATGCATTGTGTATTGAAGGTACTCCCAAACGGGGGTTGGCGTGCGAAGGAAATGCTTTGTGTATTGAAAATACTCCCAATATGCGGAATGGCGTGCGAAGCATTTTGCAGCCAAATTGTTGGTTGGAACCCTAAAACATAGGCCTATAAACTTAATTTTGGAAATTTGCCCAACTCACGTCAGTGGTTCAGCTGCGTGGTCGAATTATTTGTAATCATTTCTATCTTGAAATAACTAGATGAAATTTTATTGAGAAAAATCACTTTCTACGCATAATTTATATTTAACAAATAGAAATTATCTTTTCAGAATCCAAAAACATATTTCTGAATCAATGAACTTACTCCTTCACCATCGTCGTTATTACTTTCCTTGGTGGGCCGTGAATAAAGTGTTAGTGAAGGGTCATGCATTTTCTTCTAATTCTTCTGTTCACCATTTTTATATAATGTATGCAACTAAGTAGGCCTAACATTGATCAAGCTAAGACCTCACTGTGTAAGGAACATATTTTCCATATCAGGACACAATAATCTTTTCAAATAATGTTAGCTATTCCGACATACGTTTCAAAATTAATTTTCCTTCCAAATAAGAACAAACGGAATAAGAATAAAAATTCCTTAAATAACTTTCCATGTTCATAATCAATATTTTCGAAACATACTGAGAGTTTATCGGTTGGTAGAACCTATCTAGTTGTGCTACTTATTTGTTATGTAAATTTCTAAATTTGTTTCATTTTATTCCCTTTTTAATTACAATAACTTCTTGCATTAATATAGTTCTTACTTAAATATTATGAAAGTAAGTAAGAAAATAATAATATAAATAACTTACATATGGTTCAAACTGTGTACTTTAATGCTGTTAAGCAGAATACAAAATCAAACCTACTCGTTCCTGGAATCAATGGTATAAAGATCTGTTCAAGAGTTACTTATTAAGGTGACAAATGTACAATACAAATTGAATAGTAAGGTACACTTCACATTACGACTTTTATGAAGTAGGTTCTGATACACGCTGTTACCTTTAGTAACAACGAATGAATTCAAAATACAAATAATTCTATCAAACAGCTGAACCACTGTAGTAAGTTGAGAGAATTTCCAAAATTAAGTTTAGGGTTTCAAACAAGTATTTGGAAAATTAGAATACCCACGAAAGCACTATAAGTGCATACGAAATATGTTACAAGCAGTCCTTGGAGACCTAGACCTTGCATCCCGGATTGTGGACTACTTCGCTTTGGCCGCGGAAAACTAACTTAACGCGGCTTGGATAAAAATTTACGGTTTGGTTGATTTTGAAGGAACCAGACAGGCTATAAGGTCTTGTTAAAAACTGTATGTGCAGAATAATTTCCTATTATTATTTATTTAAATAAAATTCCCGAAAAAGATTTATTCTAGTACGAAAAATCTCAAACAAAATGTATTTCCTGTCAAACAAATTTACTTCCGGTTGTTGGATTTTATTGGCTAATGAACTTGTCCGAACGACTAAAAAAACCTTCTTGTACTGAAGGTCCTCCATCCTAACCACCTTCAGTTTCTTACCCCCGACCTCTCGACCGGGGATAATACTCTGCAGCCAATCTGCAGAGCGTTGGTCGGCACAAATGCCGATGACACCTTCCTTGGATAGACAGTTATCCCAGAACTTTGGGACCGCCTCCTCTTCTGGCGTACTGAACATGGCCTCAAAGATGGCGTTCCTTTCTCCGTTCAAACTATCGTCATCCAAAAGTTTGTCTTCCGAATACGCTTCTGGTACTATAGCCACCCTGATTCCAGTTGTGGTTACTTTGGCCACGAGTAACATCCTCCGGTGTGCTAAACGCTGGCCGTGCCTTTTAATCCGCTTCGGAGATCAGGCTGACACTTTGGGTACCCGATGTCCCAGGTTCCGGCGATCTAGGCCTTTTCCTGTCTAACTTAGAACTATGAGAGTAGTGTAGAAACAAGAGTTCTGGTACAACCTTGACCTTTTGACCCCAGGTCACTTGAACCTTGCCCCCCAAGGTCAAGATAACAAATTGACCGTGAAATTGACCTTGACGCGATAACAAATTGAGCGTGACTAATTGTTTTAGGTCACCTGACCCTTGACCAAAGGTCACCAGATAACAAATTGGCCGTGACGCGATAACAAATTGAGCGTGACTAATTGTTTTACGCTCGATCGAGCGTGTAATCGTAATATATACGGGTCGTTGATAAAAAGTTATGGTTCGTTCGATTGACGTTAGTATCGAACAGATTCTTGGAATTTATCGATTTCTAAGAATCGTATATGTTGACGCAAATAGTTCTGGTTCGTTAAGAAAATGTTACGGGTGATTGATAAAAATATACGCATGGCTGGTAAAAATATACGGGTCGTTAATAAAAAGTTATGGTTTGCTTGATTGACGTTAGTAGATGTCTATAAATACTGTTGAGTTTTGAATACGAAGATCATTCTGTGATTATTTCGCTCCTGTTCTACAGTTACAACAGTAAGTATCTTAGTGTTAGTTAACTTATGTGAAACATAAAAAGTACTTTGAATTCTTTTTAAAATTAATTCTTATTATTCCAGAATATCATTTTTGAAGACTCGAGTTTAACTATCGCACATTAGAATTTAGAAGAAAAACTTTCATCTCAATAATTTACAGTAAGTGTCTTGTTGTTTTCTTTAATTCTGTTTGCGAATTAACAAAAATATAGTTACGTGAGTTTAGTTGTAAATGTATGAATGCAAATTATTTTAAGTATTGTAAAAATATTTATCGTGGTTAATTGAAATACATCTAACTTAATTTTGATTTCAGAAATCATTATGGATAATAAATTAGGATTTTTCAAACTTACTAAAAACGCATTCGCTCCTCTTAAATCATCGGTTCAAGCCGCAGGATTAGATTTAAGAAGTGCATATGATTATATTGTGCCTAAACATGATAAGCAATTAATTAAAACCGACTTAGTTATTATTATTCCAGAACAATGTTATGGGAGAATTGCACCCAGAGCTGGTTTAGCTTTAAATCATTCCATTGATGTGATGGCTGGGGTTATTGATAGAGATTATCGAGGAAATGTCTGTGTGATATTATTTAATCATTCCGATCAAGATTTTTCTGTAAAACAAGGTGATAAGATAGCGCAAATAATATGCGAAGTTATTAAATATCCAGACATTATAGAATTAGATGTAATAGACTTTACCGATAGAAATATTAGTGGATTTGGTTCAACCGGTGTGTAAAAAAAAACAATTTCTTTTTTGGTTGTAATTGTTGTTTTTGTTTTTTATAGTAATGGAGTTTGAAAATAATGATAATGCATCGTCTGCACCAGCTGCTTCAAGTAGCAGATTCAATATTTATTGGTTGTTGGAGTCTCTTTGCATAATCGGGTTGAACACAGTTAACGCCTGGGAGTCTGTAATGAGCAATTTAAAATCGTATGTAAATGAAACGGACGTAGAGATGTTAAGTATTTATGATAGTCTTAAAAATGTGTGTGAATATTTAAAATACAATGTGGGTATGGACGAAAATTCGCAATTGAAATGTTTAGCAGTTAGAGATAGTCAGTTTAATTTTAAAGAGTTAGTTGCGTTTTTACAAAATTTGTTAACCACTAGTGAAATTAAAGACAAGGTATTTTCTCCTCAAGCATCTCATTGTATAATTCAAATTATACGTTCTATTTTGTATAAGCAGCAACAACAGCAAGAACAACCAAAAAAGAAAAAATCAAAATTAAGTAAAAGAAAATTAAGTTCTGACGAATCATCAGAGTCTGATAATGATTGCGACGAGTTTGATAAATTATTTAACGTGAAAGGTACAAATAAAAAACGAAAAAATAAGGATGTACCTATAAAGCAGTTATTGCAAATAAATTCGGAAAAGATAAAGAAAATAATGAAATCTCCGGGTGAAACAGGTTCATATTTAGTAAAAATTGAAGTAACGGATATGAAGGATTTAAGAAATACACCTGAGAAACTATTTTGGACAAAGGTTCATAAAAAAGCTTATTTTGTGACAGATGAAGAATCAGAATCTGAAGATGTTATTGAGACAATTGATAACATTTTATTAAAAGTCGGAAAGAAACTTTCCAAAATTCCAAATGTTCAAATCGAAAAAATTAATAATAATAAAAATACATACGGTGGATTTTAAAAATGGTTCATATTCGTTATATTATTTAGTATGGCTTTGAAACAATGATTTTTATGTATTTCAGATTAAATAATGAATAGACAATTTGAAGATTCATCAGATGAAAATTTTCGAAAAAAACGTATAAGATTAGAAAAAATTGAAGTATACAATGAGTTTATTGAATTGGAGAAAGCTTTTAAAGGAAATCTTAAAACATTTTATTTGAAACACAATATACATGATATTAAGGATATCTGTTTGTTATTAGTATATTATAAAAATGAAATAAAACACGTTATTGAAACATGTGTGCAACAATATGATGCGTTAAAATTTAATTTAAATATTGAATGCGTTTATGTTAAACCATTTACAAATGAAAAGCAAGATAGGTGCTTTAAAACTAAAAGTTTAATTGTTTATAGATCTACAAATGTAGATAATATTTTGGAAATGGCATTTTCAAAAATCTGTCAGGAAGAGTCTGAGTATCAAGGGAAAGGTTCAGGTTGGGCACTTTATTCAATCGACGGCATTTTATTAAGATTCAATAAATATCGTCCTTTGAGAGGAAGTTCGTTTTTACCTCTTCCAGTGTCTATTGTAAATAAAAAAGCTGTGATAAATGTTCAAAACTATGATGATAACTATTGTTTTAGATGGGCGAT
This sequence comes from Philaenus spumarius, assembly GCA_018207615.1. Taxonomy (NCBI): domain Eukaryota; kingdom Metazoa; phylum Arthropoda; class Insecta; order Hemiptera; family Aphrophoridae; genus Philaenus; species Philaenus spumarius. The sequence goes on along the minus strand of JAGFPH010017587.1, from coordinate 6,964 downwards.
TTTAAGTAGATATGTAAAAGATAAACCTAACACTAGATTAACTTCCAAATATTTTGAATTAGCAAATAAATTTAACTTTGATGGTATCGATTTTCCTACACCTATAGCACAAATAGATAGGTTTGAAAAAAATAACAAAAACATTTCAGTAAATATTTATGGTCTTACTGAAAAAGACATAGTATATCCTCTTAGAGTCACTGATATCGAAAAAGAAAATCATTTTGATTTATTATTGCTGACGAATGATAAGAAAATTACACATTATTGTTATATAAGTAATTTTTCTAGATTAATTAGTGCACAGTTAAATAAAATGACTGGCGCAGCATCTATATGCAAAAGATGTTTTACATTTTACAAAGGTAAATATAAAGAAATTAAATTAAAAGAGCATTTAGAAAAATGTTGGTCAAATAAAGCTATACGAGCTATTATGCCCGATCCTGATTATGAATCAAGTTCAGTTTTGAAATTTAAAAATCATCATCATAGCTTTCCAGTTCCTATTGTAATTTATGCTGATTTTGAATGTTTACTGAAAGTTAAAAATGAAAGATTATCAAAATATACTTTTGTTCATGATATGCATGAACCTATGAGTTTTTGTGTGTATATTGTAACTGATACAAATGTTTTACCAATAGAAATTATTGAAAAATTACCAACAGAACCTTATATTTATAGAGGAAAAGATGCTGCTAAGAAGTTTATGGATTATGTAATTGAATTAGCAATTTTTATAGGCAAATTGTTTAAAAGTATTAAAAAATCAATGTTACCACTTACTGAAGAAGAAATATACAAATGTAAAACTGCAAAAAATTGTGAAATGTGTAATCGTTCATTTACATTGTTACATCCTTACGTACGAGATCATTGTCATTTAACGGGGAAATTTCGATCAATTTTATGTAATGACTGTAATTTAAAAAGACAGAATCAAAAGTATTTACCGATATTCATTCACGGCAGTTCAAATTACGATTCTCATTTTATTATAAAACAATTAGGATGTGATTCACAAAACATCAGTATAATACCGAATTCAACAGAAAAATATGTTTAATTTTCTAAACACACAACTAATGGCGTAGTTTTGAGATTTATTGACACATTCAGGTTTTTAAATACTAGTTTGAGCACTTTAGCAGGTCACTTAAAACCTGATCAGTTTTTTCAAACTAAAAAATTCTTTCTAGATGAAGATTTACCGTTTGTTACAAGAAAAGGTGTATATCCCTATGAATATACCAGTTCTTGGGACAAACTTGATGAAATTCAGTTGCCCTCAAAAGATTGTTTTCACAATAGTACACAAGATTGTGACATTAGCGATGAAGATTATACATTTGCAGTAAATGTTTATGATCATTTCAAATGTAAAACATTAGGAGAGTATAGTGATTTGTATCTAAAAATTGATGTACTGTTATTAAGTGATATATTTGAAAACTTTCGCGCATTGTGTATCAATAATTATAATTTGGATTGCGCCCACTATCTTACATTACCAAGTTTTACATTTGATGCAATGCTAAAGTTTACGAATATTGAACTTGACTTGTTTACTGATTATGATAAATATTTGTTTATAGAAAGAGGGATAAGAGGTGGTCTAACGTTATGTGTTAAACGTTATGCGAAAGCTAACAACCCGTATTTAAAAAGTCATTACAATCCAAACGAACCCAATTCTTATTTAATGTACATTGACTGTAACAACCTTTATGGTTGGGCAATGTGTAAACCAATGCCTAAAGATGGTTTTAAATGGAAAAAAATGTTGAAAATTTCGATGTCATGTCAGTAGAGAACGATGGTCCAAAAGGTTATATACTTGAAGTTGATGTAGAATATCCGGATACTTATCATAACGATCACAATGAATTCCCATTTTTAGCGGAAAATAAATGTCCGCCTAATGAAAAATTTAAAAAATTGTTAACAACTTTGGAAAATAAAACTAACTATATTGTACATTATGTAAATTTAAAACAAGCTATCGCAAATGGTTTAGTTTTAAAGAAAATACATAGGATATTGAAATTCAATCAAGATGTTTGGTTGGAACCCTATATTATGTTTAATACTAACAAAAGGAAAGAAGCAAAAAATACTTTTGAAAAACAATTTTATAAACTTTTAAACAATGCAATGTTTGGTAAAACTATAGAAAATATTAGGAAAAGACAACAAATAGAACTTGTGAATCAAGAAAAAAGACTAAATAAACTGGTATGTAAACCAAACTATATAGAGTCGATAATTTACGATGAAAATCTATGTGCTGTTCGCAGTGCAAAAGAAAGTGTGAAATTTGATAAACCAATATATATTGGTTTTAGTGTTTTAGAATTAAGCAAAACATTGATGTATGACTTTTATTATATTGTTTTACGATTAAAATATGATATAAGTAAAATGAATCTTTTGTATATTGACACTGATAGCTTCTTTTTAGAAATATTTACAGACGATATCTATAAAGATATAGTTGATTCTACTTTGAAAAGTCATTTTGATACTTCTGATTATCCTTCTGATCACAGTTCTTATTTTACTTACAATAAAAAAGTTTTAGGTAAATTTAAAGACGAATGTAACAGCATACCTATTTTCAAATTTATCGGTTTGCGACCGAAATTGTATTCATATTTAACTATTGACAATCATGAAGAAATATGCGCTTATAAAAAAGCGAAAGGAATAACAAAACCAGTTGTAAAAAATAAAATTACCTTTGACGATTATGAAAATTGTTTAAATTATTTCACGTTAATTAGAAAAGAATGTAGAATGTTTCAATCAAAAAAACATTGTATTTAAACTGTAAGTGTAAATAAAGTAGCATTAAGTGTAAATGATGATAAGCGTGTAATATGTGATGATGGAATAAATACTGTTGCTTATGGCCATTGTAATTTGTGATATTAAAAAATTGTTTAATTGTTTCAGCGTCTTATCATTTAACCTTCAACCATCCAATTATGACTTCAAGTCTTTTCGAATTGTGTTGCAGACAAGTGTGTGCACAGATTATTAATTTGGAAAATATAGACAAACTTGAATTACCACTCACTGTAAAACAATATTTGAAAACAATTTATAAGAATGTATGGTTTAGTTTAAAATGTGATACACAAGGTTACAATTATCTCTGCATAGATTTTGATAAAATTAAAAGTAAAGATTTTCTGTTGCTAATGAATCATCCTGATGAAGTACCAGAATTCGCATACGAACAGAATTACATACTATTGCAATATTATTATTATGAAAACAAATTCGTAAAATTATGCAGAGATTGTTTCAGTGAAATTGTTTTATTTAAAAAAGATTTCAATATTAAAAAAGTGAGATATGATTATATACAAAAACGTGTTGGTGGAGATTTCCTGTTAACAGACATAATATGGAATCGTGAAAATTGGTGCGACAAGTGTGTTACTACACCATTGTTTAAAATGTATAACGAAGATCAATATCGTGAATATGAAATGAGTAAAGAAATGTTAACATTAAATAAACTTTGCGAACCTTCTGTTTGTTTTAATTACCTTTTGAGGAGAAAGGCTAAATAAACTGACATTGCTATGTATTGTTTTATTTATCACCTTTTACATTTAAAATCTCTTCAATCTCTTGATATTCTTCAGGAGATATGTTTATATCTATATATTCTGTAGTGTTGGTGGTGGTAGTGATGGCAGCGGTGTTAACAGAAGCAGCAACGCAAGTTTCATCCTTTTGCCAGGTTACATGTGTCTTACCAAATGGTGAAAATATTGTATGTTCTATTGTTTTGCCTTTCCAATCCATATTATTATGTCCGTGAATTTTGATTTCGTTCACGCTATCCAATAAAACTCTGAAATGATAAAAAATATTTATAAGGAAATTCGATTACTTTATGAATAATGTATTTTGTATAAAAGTTGTATAGTAATTCACCTCTCCATTTTAGCAACGTATTCCTTTATTATAGGAACAGGATCTTCCCATAATCGTGGAAACAGATGATACCTGAAGTATTAACAGTCAATTTGTAATCCATACTTTTAACTGTAACAACAAACAATGATCTAAATCAGTTAAACCTTTGATCATCCCCACTCCTCATAAATGATTTGGTGGCATTATTCGAGTGTTGTTTCATTCGACAGTCGTTAAAAGTCTTGGAAGGAACTAAAAAGTGCTCAGTTGTATAATGAATTTTATTTTAGATTTTCAAGGTTTCAAAAATGAAGCAAACGAATTTATTGTTAAGGAGCTGGCGCTTGTATCGACAGACGAACAGATATACGAATTACATCTTTTTCAACCTCCTTTTGAATACAATCAGTTGAACATAAATTTACAAAAGCAAGTTATATGGTTGGAGAAACAGTATCATGGACTTGAATGGGATTCTGGAATGCGACCATACAATAGTCTATTGGATTTATTTCGCGATATTCATATTAGTGGAAATGTTTATGTTAAAGGAACTGAAAAAAAATCATATATAAAGAACTTGTTAACTGAATTCGATGTTAACGTGATAAATTTTGAAGATATAAAATGCCCTAGTTTAAGTGTTTTAAGAAAACAATTTTGGGGCGATTTTTACAAAAAATGTATATTTTTACATAGTTCTAAAAATTGTGCTTACGCTAATGTGCATATTTTACTGCAATGGTGGAAATTGGAAAAACATATTACAGACAGATTAGAAGCAGTAAATTTAGCGATAAAAGAATGCTATACCAAAGGATATACAGGTATGCAAGATGAATTAATTAAATATTTGCCTAAAGAGTTTATTGTAAATCATTTTGAAAATGTGGAACATATTTTTAATAAATTACCAATCGATTTAAGAAAAGATTACGATATTTTAAACAGTTTTCCTTGTCAAAATCATAGAGCGTATAATATACCTTTGCAATTAAAGAAAAAAGACTGTTTTTACTGTATTCATAAATGCGATGTTCTCTTGAACTCTATTCAGTAGTTGTAGAGAATGGATCGTGTAAACATGTGTTGTAATATATTCAATTGCACGAAAAATGATTTAATAAATTCAGGGTTTTATCGTACAAAACTGTGGGACAGTATAGTGTGTTGTAATTGTGGTTGGAGTCAATGTTGTGATTCAAAATTTACAATTAGACAAATAAATTTTTTACATAAACTATCAAATCCAGATTGTACTCTCAGTTCAAATGTGCCTGAACAAGTGAATCAGTTTGCGTCGCATAAATTAGAAGTTATTAACACTGAAAAAATGATGAGGGAATCATTTTTGAACTGGCCAAAGTCATATCCAAATATTGAAGATATGGTGCAAACGGGATTTTACTACATTGGATCAGACGATGATGTCACCTGTATTGATTGCGGAGTCACCGTAGGAGATTGGCAAGTAGATGACAATCCTAAGTTGGAACATAAAAAATCATCACCAGATTGTAAATTAGCAAATTTGTAATAAATGATGTAATTTATATTATAATGTGTACTGTTTTCTTATAAAAAATCATCACCAGATTGTAAATTAGCAAATTTGTAATAAATGATGTAATTTATAATATAATGTGTACTGTTTTCTTATTTCATTTCCTTGTTAGTAGTTACTAAACTATGTGTATATGAATGTGAAACAAAATTGATCAACCTGTAAGTAAGGTATAGGTTCATCGAAAAATTTATCAGTTAGTGTTGGGATGGCTGAGAGTGTAGACGTAAGTGAGTTAGATAAACGAGAGAAAATTATATTGGAAATAAAGGAATTAAGACAACGAATTAAAGAGAAACATAGCGCTTTGAAAAAAGGTGTTTTCGAAATGGAGACTCATATTGAAAAAAATATCAGACCAATTATGGAACCATTGATGAAGCCTTTTTATGAAAAACAGACTAAAGAAAATTGGAAAAAAATAAACGAGCAAACTAAGATTGCCGCTAAACTAGAAAACGAAAAAAAGGAAAAAAGAGATTGGAAGAAATTAAATGAAAAAACTATGTTGGCGACTAAATTGGAAAAACAGAAAATAGAAAACGAAAAAAAGGAAAAAAGAAATTGGAAGAAATTAAATGAACAAACACTGTTGGCGACTAAATTGGAAAAGCAGAAAAAAGAAGCTATAAAAGGTAGCGATTATTCTGAAGAAGAAGAAGAGGAGAATGTATTTAAAAGAGGCATAAAACGAAAAGATTATAATATAGAAACAGACAATAGTTTTGTTAAAAAACGACCTGTTTTCCCCGACTTCTCTAGAAATGAAAAAAGAAAAAATGAAGTTGACAAACACGAAAGATCGATAAAAAAAGTAGTTTTAGATCCAGAATTACAAATGCATTACAGCGATATTTCTAATAACGAAATGGAAACGAGCAGTGAAGATGAGCCTATGGA
>JAGFPH010017586.1:0-17464 GCA_018207615.1 Philaenus spumarius | reverse complement strand
AATTTCAAAGCAATCGGATGGACGGTTTGGTAACGCATAAAGGACAAACATACAGACAAACGTACAAACATACATTGAATTTTATATATATAGATGTTTAAATTAAGCATTTTCATAGTTTTTTACACAAACCCCTCTTCAGAAATTTGGAGACCTGTTTTATAAATGTGTTATAACTACGTTGTTAAGTTAATTATAACTCTGGTGCCAGCGAACTATTGTTTCGTGATCCACACAGAATAGTCGAAGAAGCTAACAAGTCTAAATATTCCTATTACTTACAAACTATAAAAGCGTATAGTATATATTATAGTAATGGATACTCTATGTACTGGGTGAATAGATACAAGGAAAGAGTATTGAAATGGTTGGATATGTAGGCTTCAACAAAGATAGAAATATGTTTGATCTCCCATTTCAAAGGAACAAATGTTTTGTATATCTTAATAGTTTTAAAAAGATAATTTTTATTTTTAATCATAATTATAACACTTTTTATTATTTGAGTATTTTTGATAACCCTAACAGTTTTCGAATAAATTTTCAATAAATTTCGATTTTTTATTTTTTGAAAGCTCCAGATTGCTGGTGTTGGAAGAAAAAATAATAACTGTCTGATACTTGAAATGGCATTTTAATCAATTTATAAAATACAAATTTCATTAAACTACCTGTTTCAGATTATCGGTTAAACATCAAGAATTAGCGTCATTAAAATAAAATTTACTGTAAAAATATGTATCTTTTACAGTGTGACATTATAAAACTTGTAAAAAATATGGGTTTTGTTTGAAATTTTCTCTGTACTGGAAAATGGCTGATTTGATCAACATTTACACACACAAAATATACATTATTTTAATAGGAAAGGTAAAAAATTTTTCTATCTTTGTTAGAAGACGAGAAATTCAGCCGTTTTAATAATTTTACCCACTCTGTATATAGATTATTAATTACTAGTATTAATATTTATTTAATAGTGGAAAGTTCAACGTCATCAGACAAGAAGCGAAGACAATTTTCAATTTTTGTATTTAATCATCTTAAGATTATACTAAATCACGCATAACGTCGATGGTAATTAATTTAAGTACTGTAATATTATTGAAAACTGTGATGCAAAAATGGTTAAGTTGGGTTTACATACACCAATTTGATACTTATTTTCATAGCAGTCAGCTGCACAGCTAAATAGATAAAACGGCCGATTAAAATCACCACTTTCATGATTTCAGAGAGTATAACGGCTTTGCCCTTCTATCTTCCCTAATAGTAATTCATACCCGATTTGATTGCAGGATAAATTTGTTATCTATAAGAGCAGGTGTGTGAAAGAACTGCATTACGGAAAAAATCCTTAACTGAATTGTTTAAACTATGATGTCAGTGAAACTATCTTTTACAGAGAATAAACATAAAAGCACCCAACCCTTTTCAACGCTATAAATCTAACTCTTCAGGAAACAACTCGGGGAAGGCCGTAGGGGGGTCGAATCGATTAAATGTTAAAGAGGGTTGTTTGTCATAGCACTTTAAAATTGGATAAATTTTCAGTTTAACCAATCAAAAATAAGAGTGAAAATCTCTTGTATTATAAACAGAAAAGGCTTGTGTTTGATTACGATTTAACTCAAAAACATCCATCCGATTTCAACGAAAATTTTACTGGCGTCCTTAGCACAGCAGTCCAGTTATTGAAAAAATACTGTTGAAATCGCCATTTGGGTGGTTTTCGTGGCTAAAACGTTAAAGATAAAAATAAACGGTAGAAACATTTTTGGTTATGAACAACAAATTGTTCGTTATAGGATATTTGTATAATAGCCTATATTATTGTGTTCCTAGAATAACAGTTTTATCTTAATGCAGAAACACTAACGCGGTGAGCCTTTTTGTATTTTAAAGCAAAATATATTTAACTGTCACCATTTTGAAATTATACGCGTTTATTTTTTGTATACCTGCATTCAAATCGTAACAAAAGATGTGTATAAACAATAAGACCATTTATTTTTGTAAAAAAATTGCAGTTGGGTGGGAATTTATTAAAGAATTGTTTTGTTATTTAAACAGTAGAAAGCTTCTTCAAATGCAGCCTCTCGAAACACCTTGTCACAGATACAGATAGCCCATTTTACACAGATAGCTTTCTTTTTTTCTTAATTGTAACGCTTTTAGGACAAACCCAACGGACAAGTTGAGCAGATACTCTAAAAAGAGTAATACCTTTTTAATCATTAACTTTTGACTTAGAAACATTTCTCAGTTGTATTTCGGTGTTATGATATTGCACCTTCATGTATGGCACCTTGAGTATGGTTCAAACACTTTCTCGATGCCATCTAAATTTATAGCTGATTTACACCTGTTTTGTTGTGATTATGGATGGGTAAAGTTTTTATGAACAAGTTCATGGCTAGAAGTAATTATTTGGTCATCCTAAATACCAAATGTTTTCTGCTAGAAGCTAGATTATTCCAAACCGTTGTCATACAAAAGCTTATCCTTCACAAATCACATATTTGGAATTTATAGAATGTTTAAGCCTACGGACATAATCTATCATAAGGATTAAGCTAGTTGTTAATTTAGCCGGACATTCTTTAGATTCCATTAGGTGGAGAATATGATATACTACTAAATAGAAGAAAAAGCTACTGTAATCTATATATAATCTGTAATCTATCTATCTGATTAGCCAACCCCTTTGCTTGCTTCGGTCACATAATTAATTATAATTAAATAATTTAAAGTACCCTATATTTTATTTCGTGGGTTGTTATTACTTAATATAAGTACGTAAAACTGACAAGATTAAATTAACATTGAATTCAAACTAGTATCATTCTTGAACTATCGTTTAAATCACTTAGAATTTTGTATTTCTGAAAAATAGAATCATAGGGCTAACAATATTTACTTTTGATGTTTTATTACTATAGTACAACATTACAGCCAAACTCAGTTTCACGGTATAGAGCTTATTGTTTTACAAAGATGCGATTTTTACTTTCTCCACCCTATACGTAGTATATGGAAAAAGTATTGTTTTCGTAAAAATGTTCGAATTTGAATTTTCAGTTGAATTATCTGTTTTGGTGCTCCCAGAACCCCAAAAAATTGTTTAGTGCAATTATCTGTGTTGGTGCTCCCTGAACCCAAAAATATTTTTAGTGGAATTTTTTGTTTTGGTGCTCCCTGAACCCAAAAAAGTGTTTTTAACGTGGTGTCTGCCTGTCAGTGTGTCAGTATGTATACACGACCAGAGGGGACACTATTGGTCCGATTTTCATGAAATTTGGTATGTAGGTACTAAACCCTAATATCTCCAGGCGTTTTTTTCATTTTTTGGAATTTTTAATTTTTAAGGGTAATTTACCCCTAAAAACCAATAAAAAACGACAAAAATGCAAATTTCTCAAAAACGGCTCTAACGATTTTGATCAAATTTTCAGTATTTATAGTGCTTAAGATGCCAAACAAAATGACACCACCCGCTTTTATCAAAACTTCGGCGTTTCATAATTATGGGGAAATGTTAAAAAATAAACAAGTTTATGTTGTCAATCTAGCATCACGGCGACGGCCGCACGGGGTAGCACAACGGTAGCGAGGACGGCCAGTAATTCAAAGGTAGCGCGATCGAATCCCGCCTGGGACAATAACTTTTTTATACGATTGACGTAGGTAGAATATTATTTTTTTGTTTTGTTCTAAAAAGTAGTAAATAAAATGATTAAAAACAATATTATTTTGACTACAGTAAGTTGGGAGAAAGTTTGTGTCAGTTAACTGATACCGTTTATTTAATAGTATTTCCTAGGGTTCTTCTGTACGATTATAAATTTGTGTCCCAGCTGCGTTTTTCTGTTTTATGTAATTCTCAAAGCCCTGAATTTTAGAAAATCCATAAAAGAAAACAGACTAAACTAACTATAGTTGAGGAAAGTTAGAGACCTTTGTGTTTTCACTGACAAAATGGTTCATTGCACATATTTTAAAATACACTTAAGAAATACACCCACCGCTGCTTACAGTAAAGAAGGGGTAGAAAAAGTGTGTTAAGCTAATAACTTTTGAGCAGTTCCAGCGGAACAGTAGACAAAGAAACTGCAACTTAAATCAAATATTTCAAAATTAAAAATAGCGTATAAAATCTTGAAAACTGCCCATTGAATTTAGGAAGTACAGAGAACATTTAGAAAACGATATAATAATAGAGTTTTATTTGTTTAAAACTTAAGTTCAATTTTTTATTCAGAAAAGTACTAAAAAAACACACGACCGTTTTTTAAAGTTTTCTGCAGTATGGCATTGTTAGTAGTGTTCTAATTATGACAAAATACAGGCTACTCTAAAATTCGTGTACTAACTTCTGGGAACGATTTACGGCTTTAAAATGAAGATACCGAATAATACACTATCGTAAAACTTTGTCTGTCCAAATTCAGCACAAAATCTTCTTCTTTTTTTGTTTGAATAAAATAGTAAATCTTGAGAATGTATTATAAGGTTTAAAGTCAAAGTAATTTGTTATTCACTTCTACATGATTTACCAGTATAACAAGAATTGGAACGTAGGACTACATTAGTATTTTTTAATTATTGGCAAAATATCTAGAAATGTTCTCTTTCCATATATGCCTCTTTTTTAAACTAATTACTTTTATATTTTGTCTGCAGGATAGAGAGTAACTGAGTTATTTAAAAAAAAAAAAAAAAAAAAAAAATCACAATCTCTGGTTAATCATCTACTACACCCACGATTAACAAAGAAACAAAATATATATTTTTTAATTCTGTTAATTGATTTTATATTAACTATTTACGCAAAAAATTGACGAATTTATAATATAATGTATTCTAAATAAAAGAAACTATGTCGTTATAAAAAATGTGGTTAATATTGAAAAACTATTTTATGTACATACTATTTAAATGTACAAAGGGTTTCGTCAGTAAAATAAGACATTAAGAGACAAAAGTAAAAATAAGAAGAAGGTACTGGGAATATTAACGTTAAAGAATTGTACATAAACAAAATTAGATAACAAAACTGAACATCTGCAGTATTCCTGGGATAGGTGTAGAAATAACACTAGATAATTTAATAAATCAAATCAGCTATGTACTATGTACGCAAACTACACATACAACAGTTGAGAATAGTAGAAGTGTATATTATATACTAGGTACATAGGTCAGGAGTCAGATGTGGGCGAAAAGTGGCATCACGTCGAAGTAACGGGTAAATGCGGTTCCGTAGGGGATTTAAACCTGGAATAAATGTGGTTAGGGATTAGTGGGTAAACCAGACGTACCAGGAGACCTGATGCTGCCTAATGCTCCCCCTCTTTACAAAAATAAATAAACATCTACCCTAAATAAGGTATTTTTGTAATTCATATCGTATAGTTTGCCTAAAAAATTTTTCTGAAAATAGATTAGTAGATTTTCATTTTGAATTACTAGTCTGGACGTTTCACTTCAGTTGAGGGTCTGTTTAAGTAAGAAACGTTTTTGAATTTTTGAAAGTAATAAAATGGTTAGTTTAACGAAATCTGGGGATTCATGCTATGTTTTGTCTTTTGGGAAATTAAAACTTATATCGTAAAAAAACATAAAGTAATTTTCAATATCAAACCAATTCAATTTACAAACTGTACATTGCCGATTATTGTAAACTAGCTGACACGTACGGCGTTGCCCGTGGTGGTTAGTATTTTCAGTCTTTTTAACGTAATTGTAATCTTTTGAAGTGTTCAGTTAGTGAGTGGTATTTGGCTTTTATATATATAGATCTTAAATAATAAAAGCACTATTGTCATAATAATAAAAGATCTGAAATTATGATTTTAGTAACTTTGATCCCCCCAAACCCCTCCTAAAATTTCGAAATTTTTCATACCCTTTCTTAGAGAGCGCCTAAGGCCCTAGAGGAAGCTACATACCAAATTTCATTCCAATCCGTTCGGGAGTAATTTGAGGATGATCAAAAACGCATTGAAAACGCAAGGAAAAATGCAAAAACGCCTATTTCTGCCGTAATTTTGGGAGAATCTCAAACATTTTTTAACAGACTACTTTTAGGCCATAAACGAACCTAAGTACCAAATTTCAACATTTTCTGCCAATTAGTTCTCGAAAAAGCTGAGAAAACGCAAAAAATAGCTAGAAAAACGCGAATATTGGGCGTATCTTTGGGATGTTTTCAAAATCCGTTCTTAGTGCGCGTCTAAAGGTCCAACTGAACCCAAATTTGAACTCATTTGGTTCAGTAGAATTTTAGTTCTGCTGATGAATGAATGAGTGCTATTTCGCTTTTATATAGATAGATAAAATATGGGGATTGCACATTTTTAGGAACTAGTTTCTTTATATGCATAAAAAATGTGTTTTTGTTTATTTAATACTGGCTGGCAACAGCGGTTTCAATCGCAGATGTGATTAAATAAAATCAAAGGTATGTCGTAAATATTTACACCCAATATAACAAAATTCAGATCCGAGTTCCACGGCCCAAAATCTCATAGTGAGTTTGTCCAAATCATGCTACGTTTCCCTTTAAGGCCTACATACATGATTAGCTATGTACCAATAAGAGATACAAATCTGGTTTTTCGAAGAGATTGTTACTCCCGAACGAACGTAAAAATTACAAAATAAGTTTTTGAGGTGTATTTCACATCTATGACTACATTTTACAATAAATATTATATACTTTTACACCTTAGATGCACATTAACTAAATGCTACTTTTTTTTGTATTTACTGCAATTTAAATTAAGCAAAATATGATGCCAGGTTTGATGTATCTAGCTTCATAGCAAGTGCACGAAGTGTTATTTGTTTTCAAGAGTAGTTTTCTAATTTTGGCCATTTACATAGAAATGCATTTTTTATTTTCTATTTATATTACCAAGGAATAAAATGTACCGAATTTCAGCTGAGTAGTTTGTAGGATTTTAGTGGAATTTACATTTATTGTTTAGGGGTAGTTACCCCATTTTAACCCCTTAGATGGTTTGCAACGGAAATTTAGTGGGTTTGCTTTTTCTATGTAACATTTGTGGAACAAATGAACCAATGTTTCGCTCTGTAGCTTCACTAGGAGTAAACTAATGAATATTTATTTGTTTAGGGGTCGGTATTCCGTTGTTAATTTCTTAGGACGCAACTAATTAAAACGCGAGATCTAAGCACTCTGAATATAAATAAGGGATGTGGAAAATGAAATTTCCAGTGAAATTGGTCGAGTAGTTTTTGAGCCTGTACAGAACAAAAAAATGAAATATTCATTTATATATATATATATATATATATATACAGATTTAAGCGTTAGAAAGGTAAACTTCTACAGGCCTAATTATTATTTTTTGTAAGGCATTTTCTAAGAGATGTTTTTATTCATGTAGGCCTAAACCTATATAAAATGTTATTGTATTTTTTAATATTATGTAGTTAATTTATTTCAAATGATTTAACAAAGGGATACAGTTTTTTTTTGGGGAGGGGGGGTACTTAATTCAATGGGACAATTTTCAGTTATAAATTAATTTCAACAACGAAATTGCTGTTTTTTTTTAATTCCTGAAAAGTTGATAGTTTTAAATTTTGTACACATTTAATCACAAATAGCTTTCTAAGTAATACAAGAATCATTCAGATTGGCTTGTAGAAGTAAGTATCTGCAGCAACAATACCTCTTCCAAAGTAATACTATTTATTTCATCGTGAACTGTATTTGTATCGACCGAATACATTGTGTAGTATCTGAACGCCTGAACCGGATACATTTAACGACGGCATATTTTGTCGGACAGGCAACCAAGACAAGGCTGGAATCAATGTTGATGTTGGCTGGTCGTGCTTGGTGGAGTTTTGTACCGTTACATGGAACCTACTTACCTACTTCCTATACCCCCTTCCCTCCCCTCCCCTCTCCACTTCTTCTTTGTCATATCATGTCTTACATTTTAGTCGGGTTTGATTTATAGAATATTGCTTTACTTCAGAAATAATTAAGTTTCATCTTCATGTACAAGTTTACTTTTGCAAATAATTCCTTTATATAGAAAAACATTTAAATTGTAAATTTTTGTTTCTGTTAAATGAAGTATAGGTATGTTCAGTTTTATTACATAAAAAGGAACGAATACTTTGTAGGGTTCCTCCATACCATAAACGGAAAAACAGTGCCTTACACTTGCTGGATCAATTGCTGATTTTTCTGTCAAAAATTGTTGAGTGAGTAAAATTTCTCAAGACTATCAAGTAACAAATAAAAACTGTAAAACATTTCCCTACAAATGATTGAACCAAGTTTACTAAAACACAATACTTTATGATTTTGTTGCGTGTGGTATTGTTTGTGGGTTTTATTAAGGACAAGGAATTTTGCTATGCAGGAAGATATGCAGAAACTTTGAGAGCTCATTCTACATGTAAAAAAGTAAAGAAAAGTTATATAGACATAGGTCCGGAAATGCTTCATTTTTCAGATATCCGCCATTTTGTTTTTTTTACAAAATAATTCATATCTAGACAAAAGGTTGACTTATTGAGTTCAAATTTGACATGAAGTTTAACCTAACAGTGATTTATCTCAAGGAAAATAAGCGCTTATATCCAATCATATGTTTCGAAATAGTGGCTGTTTGTAACTTTCAAACGTAAATTACTCAAAAACCGTACATTTAACAAAGAATGTCAAGACCCCTTTTTTCTAGCCCGTTTGATTACCTATCGGATTCTATAAGTGTCAAAACAATCGAATGCAGGATAAAATAGTTAAGTTAGTTATGTGTAATATATAATTGTATTGCTTTGTTCAACCCGGCATCCTATACCGACACAATAAACAAAACCATATTTTATGTACGTATGCTGTTATTATCTTTAACTTAGCTATTATCCTTCATCCGATTGTTTTGACAATACATCCGATAGATAGTCAAAAACGCTTCAAAAAAGGTATCTTGACATTTTTTGTTAAAATGTCCGGTTTTTGAGAAAATTAGGTGAAATGTAAACCATTATCCAGCCAGGCCTGTTGCTTGTAAGACCAGCGGAAACGTATAAGAACAATTAGGAGTAGAAGAACGAAAAGTAGAGGAAGTAGAAGAACAAGTAGGAGAAAAGTAGAGGAAAGAAGAAAGAGCAGGAATAGCACAAGAGTGGAAAGAAAATTACTATTATGTATTAAAAAAAAATGAAGACGAAGGAGATGAGATTAAAATAGAAGAAGGAGGAGAAGAAGAAGACAATTAGTGGAAGATGAATGAAGGAAGAAGAGACTAGGTGCCCTATTAAGAGGGGGTTGACGTCCCTCACGGTGCAGAGTCAAACATTACTGTATTACTTTAAAACACACAAACAAAACACATTATAACACATTTACACTCACATTAAAACATTTCTACATTTTCACGTTTTGGTTTTTTAACAACAAAAAACCTTGCTTATTTTAGCTATTAAGAATTTCTTTAAAAACTAGCTAATTAAATTTAAAAAAATTAAATTAATGTTACTTATTTTGTTATGTTTTAGTTATTTTATTGTGGCTATGTTTTAAAGATTTTCCTTATTGGTAGCCAAAGTTTTTATTCGTTGTTACTTGTCAATTAATTTTAAGTTTTAAAATAGTTATTTCTATTGTTATTTATTTTCTTGTAGCTTTTTTTGTTTTTTGTTAGGTTGACCGGATTTTATTTTCGTTGAATAGTTTTAACTATGGCTAAAATTTATTTTGGCTGAATATAATTTGCACCATTACACTGTAGTTTTTCGCATAAAAAAAAAGAAGAACAACAAAATGACGAAGAAGAAAGAGAAAAAGTTGAACAAAATAATAAAGAAAAATGAGAAAAAAAATCACAAAATGTTTGTTATGTTTTCAAAAATGTGCATACTGCTTAATAATCTGGCACAAACAAAAAAAAAAAAAAAAAAACAGAAATTATTTTTTAAATATTAAAATTGACTTTAAAAATTTTATTAGTATTTCAAATGTTAAATATTTTTGTGTTTTTAATGTTTGGCATACGTTTTGTATGATTTTTTTAAAATACTGTACCGCATTTCACTATTGACGGAAACGTAATGTTTTTTCATCAACCAGCTGACACAATTCGACCTAACCAGGCCTGTATAATTACGTGGCACCAATGTTACCGAAGACTCCGCCTCTGTAGCACACTTCATTGCTTCTGTTACATTTTCCGAACAATTGATCCGGAACACAGCCCATTACGTTACAGACGGTGTAAATCTTCCTAACGTCCGAAGGGCTTTTTGGAAAAATCATTCATTTTACGTCGGTTCTAAACATGTTAACCGGAGGCCAAAGCTGAAGTAGGCTATTTAAACTTTACCGAACGAGTTCACAAACTGGGAAACAGATTTCAGTGGAATTTAAACATTTGGCCATATGTTTTGACGTTACTTGTTAGAATTAAAACATCCAGGTGAAATCTGTTGCCCAGAGGAAAATAAACACTGCTTTAAAATGTCTACCAATTTCCAACCTCTGGAAGGGGATTAGAGGGGGGGAGATTGAAAGGGCGCAAAAACGTTTGTTTTGTTATTAGAGGGAAACCATTGGACAATAGTGAGTTTTAAACAGAAAATTTGAATACAAAAATAGGAAGTATTTTACTCATATGCAATTTTTATGAAATGTTCAGAAATTGTATTTTTTACATGGCCTTTATTTTGAGACCTTGAGCACTTCTTTTGTGACCATGGTGGGAGGGATAGGGTTAAAAGGCCTAAAACGCTTTTAAAACCCACGTAACCCCCCTCATTAGGGACGGAAAAGTGTGAAATTTTGTTTACTTCACTCTTATACTAAAAAGAGCCTTTATGCCATACTTCAAATTACTAGAATTACTTTAAATTTTTTACGGTTTCCCCCATATTTTGTCCATAGGACGAAACATAAAGCACTTATAAGATAGAAAAAACGGTATTTTCTTAAGGTACAACGTTCCCATTTAATGTGTGTTAGAAAATCCACCTGTTTCCTGCTACAGCAAAAACCAAAATTTTTGTTCATCCTTTCAACCCCCAAACTGCATCTCTTTCCAGAGAGTGGAAAATGGTCGACTTTTTTCACAATGTTTATGATCAAAAGAACCTCTGGTTAAAATATCTTACCTGGGGTATTCATTATAACAAACGCCTTATTTTGTTTCATATAACACGTACTAATATCTATATAATAAAAATTAATTGCTGTTCCTTTGTAAGCGCATCACATGAGAACGGCTGGACCAATTTGGCTATTTTTTGTTTTAAAATGTTCGCAATAGTCCGAACTAGGTTTTTATATAAAGAAAAATGTGAAAAGTTTCGCGAAAAGTTTCAAATTCGGAAAAAACTAAACAGCCTCTTTTGTATGGATTCAAGACCATAGTAGGCCTACACAAAAACAGCTGTTCGTATAAAAAGCTTAGCAACACGTTATGTTTATTTACATTCATTACCATAGCAACTTTACTCAGCATTTTATAATCAGTTTATTATTCTTCAAAACCAACAGCTTCTTAGGTTAGATTGACCAACTTAAAGCAAACAAAAACAAAAATCAACTAAAAGTGCTTACTATATTTTAATTCAATTCAAACATTGGTTGTTACATAATACAATATTTAAAACATCTGTGTTGGATCAAAAACTGAACATGATTTTAGGTTAGGCCTACAACGAACCAAAACACGTTTATTTGCAACCAATTTAGAATCAGAATTTTTACAATTCTTCACAACTATCAGTTTTTTTAGATTAGGTAAAAGCAAACAAAAGGTTTACTGTATTATCTATCAAGGTTTACAAACTATAAATCTAAATAATTTGTGTAGTGTATTCTTAAGAGGCATAAAACCATTTTGCAATTCGATTACTTAAGTCAATGTAATGAAATGGAATAACTACCCTTTAAATTAAATCAAGCAATAGCGAAGCATTGCTGGGTCCACTAGTTTACAATAATTCGTGAAACCAAATAAACTATAAAGATTCTACTGCTGTAACCTATCAATACCTATCAATAAACACCAGCGGAGGGTTAGTGTTGAGTTTTATTTAGATTATTACCTCGTATTTCAACACAAATATTATCAGCCGTGGATTTTGTTATAAACATAATAAGCCTATATAGATTAGATTTTAGCTAAACCATTTTTTTGTTCAGAGATACAACTTATTTATACATAAAAATCGATGAATGAAAAGTGCCCATTAACATAAATAACCGTACAATAAATAAATTTAAAAAACAACTCATATTTTCTAAGAATAGCTTGTGAGCAGATACTAGTAAAAAAGCATAAAGTTGTCTAGCATCTGCTTCAATATAAACGTTATGCTTGGAGATTTGTCCCTGGCGAATTACAATTAAAAATATGCCTATAACTAAATACTATTAAATAAAAGTATAAAGTTATCATTTAGCATACGCGTTAAGTTAATTCATATTAATCATGTAGCTGTCTAGTATCAGCTCCAATCTTATTTATAGCAGATGCTAGACATCTACCGTTGCATGGAGGGGATAGCTACGAAATTTTCTCCCGACCCCATGCTTTGAGAGGCGACCAGCGAAAAACCAAATGCTTTTCAAATGCCACGCCTCTAGTGTGACAAGAATACCTGGTGCAGATAATTTCTTAATTATTCTGGTGCGGAACGAAAAGTACTATAAAGTACCAAATGTTTGCTAACAACGTAAATGCAGAGTTTTATTTTCAACGCTTCTAATAAAGAGAACGAAACAAAAAAATATAAGTAGCCTATCACAGAAATTGGAAGCACTGTAGGGTTTTTTTTTCAAACAACCTACAACACTTCTGATTTTATCACAAAAATTTTGCTTTAGTACTGTCTTAAATAAAGATAAGTTTTAGTTTCCAAGCAAAAATTTCAAGACTACCTAGATCCTTGCCGCAAAATTCTGAAAAATACTTTTTATACTGGTACCCGTAAATAAAGTCCTTTAAAATGTAACCACACACGACATTAAAAAGAAACCATACGTATATTTTGGCCCCTGATTCCCTGAAAATAAATAGACATTATTTTAAAATATCCTTTGTGACTAGACTACGAGTCGAATTCGTTTATTTTTCAGTTTCAAAGTACGTAACACATGAAATTACAAATTTTGTTTGTGAATACTCCATAACAATAAAAATTACAAAGTTTGATTCTAATACGTTAATTCTTTTCTTGTTAATCGGAAAACATACAAATTGTCTCAGTTCTTCGGTATATTTCGTATATTATACATCGACTAAATTATAAATGCATATATACAGTATGTAGACCTATACGGGCAACCAATTACCAAGAAAAGTTCGTCTAGTGCAGTGATTGTAGTTGAATAAAATAGCCGCGGTCAAGTACAGAGCAGAGTGGCGCAGTGGAAGCGTGCTGGGCCCATAACCCAGAGGTCCGTGGATCGAAACCACGCTCTGCTAAAATTTTTATTTCTCGTTTATATACATGTAGCACTGATTTATGTTCATTTAGAAAGTTTCAAAAACAAATCGTAAATGTTTCCTTGATAAGTACAGGACAATTTATATAACCCAATTATGTTTTTCGTATATTTTGCTATTACCGAATACATTTGAAATTTATTATAAATTACTTATTGTTTAATTTAAAACGATGTTATTTTTTCCGTGCCGGCTATTTAACTATTTTTATTTAGAAGGGGGAGATAGAAAGAGATAGAGAGAGTGGGAATGGGGAAAGAGGGAATGAGAGATATATATATAGAGAGAAATAATTATTTATTTACGAAAATTCTTTTGACGACCAGCTTTTTACGAGATAAATTTCAAGATCAAATATTATTTTTAAAGCGAGATAGATGTAAATTTTGATAAATTTAAGTAATAAACTGCCATTAAAGTAATACATTTTCTGGACATAGTTTATTCGTCTCAAAATCCATCCCTCCCATTAATTAGCTAATTATTCCATACAATATAATAACACCTACTTGAAGCATTTAGTTCTGTCGTGAGTTCAGTTCACCACTATGCTTAACATTAACGTAATATTTAAACAAGCAAATAACTGTACACTAAGACAAATGATGTAATATATAATCAACTAATGGTGAATCCGTTACAACCGACAGTGGGCGGATAGTTCTAGTAATGGAACTGATGTATTCACAGTTAAGGAACGTAAAGAACCAGTTACTCCGACTAGTAACAGCTCATTAGAGGTGATTATTGGCAAAGAGAAGCATTATTCATTAATTAGCAACGTAATGTTCCATTTGTTATAGTTAATAGGTTGAATAGAATTTATCGAGTGAAAGAACAACTTTATTCATCGTGATAGGTGGTTTACCATAATCTTCGAATAGTTACGTTAAATAATAGTTTAGTGTGTGTAGTTAAAACTGTTTCGATTGTTTTTTTTAAACAAGTACAAATAAATAGGAAACGGTGGAAAATTAATTGTTTACATTATCTTAGGATTTAAACTAGTCAATGCATTTCTATTGTAACTGTGCTGTGACGAAATATAATTCCTACTTTAGGGTTTTTATTTAAAAATTATATTAAAATGTTGGAAAGTAATCAAAAGCCGGAAGTACAGATAACTAGTCATATCCTGTCATCTGCAGAGAGGGTCAACCATTGTTTGCTTTACCACAAAAGTCTGGGCATGCCTTATGGCCTTTAAGGGTTAACAGTTATTAATTAGGGGATCAATTTATCGCATGTCTACAAAATTTGCATAGTAAAATAGTTATAAGCGATTGTTTCGGCAAAAGTAAAGATACTTAAATTTACTTATTTAAGACTAAATTTCCCGCCTTTCTCGGTAAAAGGGGGGATACCCTGTGCGCCATATTGAATCTGATTCCATATTAGCAATGCTACAGAATAAGTAATTTTTCCATTAATTCGTGGGATAAATTTAAAAATTTGGTTTCATTTTGAAGTACTGTCATATGCGGATGTTGATTGCTGAATACATTTTCAAAAACCATTTTATTGTTTTCATAAACGTATGATATAAATAGTAAAAAATAGTCAACTTTATTAATTTTTTACCCAGATGCAAAGAGAGATATTGCAAAAAACCTTAGCAATCAACACCCAAAATCTATTTTACTTTAAGGAAAAAATACAGCTTTCGTTTTTTGACGAAAATAACACAAAAATATGCTTAAAAGTGAAGGTATGGTTAGGTTATTTTAACATTGAAATTGGTTGCCAACTTTGCCGTTTTGAATTTAGGATCCCGAGCCTTAAATTATCAACCATGACGTGCTCAAACCCGAATTATGAATATTTCGTTTCAAACTAAAGTTAATAAAATTATTTGATTTTATCCAAACCAGTCCTAACCGCAACCTACGAAACTTCATCAAAGACAACCTTATTATTGCAACCTCTTTGAACTATATAAGTTGAATGTAGTCCACCGTTGCAGACGTGACCAGGCATCATCATTTATCTCCGTCATTACCATAGAGACAATACATATTCAATCAACATTCAGCAGCGTCATGACATCTGCCGATTTAATAACGGGCCAACCTCATGAAGAGATGGGTACAGCACTTCAACGTTCGTTGCATATTTCAATAGGGTATTTGAATAAAGTTAGATATATCGGTTATTAATAATTAGTGGAACATATTGCGGATTTATGTATTAACAAAATAAAGTTCACATTGTTTGATCTTAGTTGAGATTTTGATGTAATTTCCATAAGTTAATTCCCAGCATGGTTGTAGGCCTACGGTATAAACATGACTTTAATGCGGGAAAGGGAGGGGCGACAGCTCAAAATGTCTTAGTGTTTGAGAAGTAGGACAAATAGTCTGGGTACACACCAACGTAGGGTAAGCACAAAAATATTTCGTAAAAGCGGACAAAAAGTATGGAGCTTTTCCGATTGACGTCTGGGCTCTTTGTCCCCCCTTTACGCTTGTGCCTGGCGCTAACCTGACCTAACAAATCAGTTAAGTGGCATCTTTGGAATTATCATCATATAAGTATTCTTATAACATTGAATTGTGTTCAGAGTGTTGGTCGTTGGCCTTTTGACTAGGTTTTTTTAAAAAAATCGGCATTATCCTAAATTTGATGAAATAGCTTATAACCTAGCTGCTTTCTCCGAAAGCCAAACATTTCGTAGGAAAGTTTAAAATTGAAAAATGTAAAACAAAATAATGTCCTTAATGTTTATTTTCAAAAATGTCTGTTATAGAAGTCCATTTTTTTAAATGTGTTTGTTTTGAAATTTTATTATGAAAACACATTTCAAATTCATTAGAAGTTAATTAGGAGTGCGTTCATTAAGTTTCTTTATTCCCCCCTCCGAAAACCAACCGTTTAGCTCAAAGCTACATACACGGAAAATAAATTTTAACAGAATCTGTAAAATAGCTTTTAAAGACGGGTTAAACAAAAAAACATTTTCGAAGACTTTTCGAAGACTCAAAAAGTATTATTTTAGTTAAATAGTTTCTTGTTATCACACAATCATATAGCTAATTATTTTTAATTTGTTTACAGCAATTTACTTGTGTAATTTTGTTAACTTTTCAATAATAAGTTCTAATCTCTGTCCAATATTTCAAACAAATACAGTTATAAATTATTATTTCTGAAAGTCGTTATTGATTTTCTAAATAATATAATTACATACGTTCTACTTTTAAAAGATTGATATAGAACATAATGTTGAAATGTGTAAATAACATTGTTCTTGGTGCTATATGACACATAGTATGTTTGTTCAAGCGTTTTATTGGGATAGACTTTAATTAACATCCATCATAAAGCATGTAACTGTCATAATCGAAGTTTCGTATTGGTTTTCAGTAAAACCTGTTTTTTGCAGTTAATTTTTACTATAGTTTTTTTTTAGCGAAGTAGGTTACTTTGTAGAAGAGAAATATCATGTTATGTGTAGGCCTATATAAGTATGCTGAAATGTTTTAAAATTATTTCTAGGCATCTGTAACTTAACTGGAACCCTGGTAGAATGATTTGTTTGTTTGTCTATGTGTTACAGTCAAATATCTCAGACAAAGATTAAGGTTTCAAACTTAAATTTGGAATAGTTCCAATAATCAAAAACAAAATTTAGCATACATTTTTAACGGTCAAAGTTCCGTAACCCCGAAACTATTTTATACTGCTTTGTGATGCTTGACTAGCTGAAATTTGACATAGCTTCGAATAATATATTCTAATAAACAAACTACAATACTTTAAATTAGGGGCAGCCAACGTTTGATACTACAAAATCATGTATTTTAACCCTTAAAAGTATTGAATAGCACAACGAATACCCAGATTTTAGTGGTAAGAGGGCTGAAGAAAAGCAAACAGTGGTTGACCGCTTTAAAGTCAACAGATATGACCAATTATTTTCTAAATTACAAGTGAAAAAACATGGACCAAGACCGGGATTTGAACCC
>JAGFPH010017585.1:0-17464 GCA_018207615.1 Philaenus spumarius | reverse complement strand
GGAATAGTTTAACTTTAGAGACACCTTAACTTTAGGAACACTTTTAACAGTTGGAACATCTTAAATTTCAGAAAGTTTAACTTTAGAGACACCTTAAATTTTGAAATAGTTTAAAAATGAATTCATTAAATAATTTAACTTTAGGTACACCTTAACTTTAGGAACACTTTAACAGTAGGAACATCTTAAATTTCGGATCAGTTTAACTTTAGGGACGCCTTAAATTTTGAAATAATTTAAAAATGAATTCAATAAATAATTTAACTTTAGGGACACCTTAACTTTAGGAACAGCTTTAACAGTAGGAACACCATAAGTTTTGGAACAGTTTAATTTTAGGACTGTTCCTAACAGTTTAAACTGTTTTAACTTTAGGAACACCTTAACTTTATCAACGTCGTCATTTTCTGTGATTCACAGGCCAAAATACTACAATGTAACTATGGTAGTTATAGTTTGATTGTTGTAGCTCGTACGTCCCTGAAGATGGCGGTAATGTATTTTGAGTTCATACAAGTAGTATTTGGGATAATGTGTTTAAGTTTTGTTTTAATTATCTACTATATCATCTTATCATTTCACAAGTTGAGGGATATATCCTTTAAATCATTTCATGTGCACTTAAAGGAGGGCAAGAGATTTTTATACAATAAACTAAAACTTAAAACAACAATTAATTTAACGATTAAAATGTATATAATCAAGCAAAGGAACAACGTAGTATATAAAAACACCGAATTTCAAAATAAAGAAATAATACTAAGTTGAAACAAAAATGTCTTACAAAATTATAATCATTAGAGAATTGTTGTTATTAATATTAGAGAGAGAGGGGGAAGAGAGAGAGAGAGAGAGAGAGCGAGGGGGAGGGGAGGGGATTGAGAGAGAGAAGAAAGGATAATAATAATGAAGATTTGTTCACGTTGCATAACTGCCTTTCAAATCAATGGAAATAAATGTATTCAAAAACAATTGCATAGTAACAAATGTTACCAATACAAATATGTGAACAAATTCACAAGTTACCACAGCTGATCATGATTTAGCGACACAGCCCAGCTGACTACGTCCAATCAGCTGACATAACCTCTCTACGGAATATGAGGAGTTGCAGCTATGCAAATTCCGCACTAAGAAAGTAAAATGAATTGTATTGGTTATTTTTTAGAGACAGGCCATAAATGTCAACAAGACTTTCTACTATCCGTAAGCCACAGACTCTTTGAGGAGTGCTGATTCATGTTCATCCTCAGCTTTGTACTTTCACTAAGTCCGTTTTAATTGCGCGTCTAATTTTATAATAAGCTTTAATTGCTTCGGAGGTTAGGAGGTTAAACTGTAGTCGGCTATTGTGTTTGCTGGTTAATAAAAAGTGGAAAAAGCCAATACACTGAAGGACGTAGAGTGCTCCTTGATTTGTGAAGAGGTGCAGCGTGTCGTAATGGTTAGAGTTGTCGTCCGGTCTGTTTGTTCCGGTTCGTTGAGGTCGTTCGTCATTAGACAAATTGGGATAAAATACAAAACTACCAAGAAATTAAATATTTAAAACACAACAAACAAAAACTCAATGTTTTTATAAAATTGTTCTAAAATGTTCTTGAGTGTACCAGAATGTTGTAGAATGTTTGAGAATGTTGGAAAATGTTGTATAATGTATCCAATTGTTCTAGAATGTTCCAGAATATTATATAATGTTTGAAAATGTTGTAGAATAAATAAGATTGTTCTATAATGTATAAGAATGTTCTAGAATGTTTTATAATGTTGTAGAATATACCAGATTGTTCTAGAACGTATAAGAATGTTCTAGAATGTTTGATAATGTTGTAGAACGTACCAGATTGTTCTAGAATATTCCAGAATGTTCTAGAATGTTTTAAAATGTTGTAGAATATACCAGATTGTTCTAGAATAGATAGGAATATTCTAGAATGTTTGATAATGTTGTAGAATATACCAGATTGTTCTATGACGTATAATAATGTTCTAGAATATTTGAGAATGTTGTAGAATATACCAGATTGTTCTAGAATGTGTAAGAATGTTCTAGAATGTTTGAGAATGTTGTAGAATATACCAGATTGTTCTATAATGTATAAGAATGTTCTAGATTGTTTGCGAATGTTATAGAATTTACCAGATTGTTCTGGAATGTACCAGATTGTTGTAGAATGTACCAGAATGTTTTAGAATGTAGTAGAATGTTCTGTAATGTAGTAGAATGTTATATATATAACGTTTGAGAATGTTGTAGAATGTTCCACAATGTTATAAAATCTTTCAGGAGGCAACAGAATCCAGACGGTTCTGGACCTTCGAAGGGACTTCCCGTTCCGGAACGTTCTAGAAACCGAAAACGAGCTATGCAGCAAGATACCTATAACTTGGCACATATTACACTCAAGTTGTATACATTAGAGAAAAAACATTTTGCATTTCGATTATTTCCGTCTAAGTTGTAAAACATTGTTTGTAGACAATACTGTATGTAAAATTTATTCTTAGTCGTGAAATGCACCCCAAAAAACTGGAGAAAGTCGTGGATTTTGCACTTAAAATCTCATAAAGATGTTGATTTAATTTGATTGATTTGCGTGAAAGATTACACTTGCATATAGATTGTAAAAAATCTAACAGCTGTCATGTTAGTTAAACAGATTTTCAATAGATGCCTTTCATTAGGACTCATACGGACGTTTTTTTAATACATTTTTTTAAACGAAAACATTAATTTTAAGCTATTTGCCTATTTTTTTGTCAATAGCGGGGAACATAAAAGCTGTAAAGTGATGTTCGAATCATTAATTTTGATGAATAATGAAGAGAGTTATGGCGTTGCCAAAAAAAAAAAAAACACCTTTATGAAATAGAGTTGTTAAAACATCTTATGAGTTTTATCCCTCAAATTATCTTCAAACTCCTCCTAAACAGATAATTGCGTTGCTCAATAGCTCAGTAACGATTTTATAGAGAACTAAGTTTTGTTATAGTTGTGGGCAGCTTAACTCTGAACGAGGAAAAGGTTAGGGTCTTCCTCCCGGCGGACCCTAATTAGTGTCGCTTGGCTGAACTCAATGAAAACAAGTACTAGATGCCTAATATCAAGATATAAGAACGTGGACGAAAATAAATCAAACCAGGCGGATCCTCATCAAAAATTATTTTTCGGTAGATACCGGTTGAAAACCTGATTCCTACCAACACGCATTATATAAATATAAATCTTTATAAACCAACGTAGATAAATAAACGTAATTAACTTAATTGAACCAACGTATTCGCACGGGTTAGCTGGTATTTCATAATCTAATTTATGCAGTTCCTACAGGCTAGGGATTTCGAGACGTTTAATGAATTATTGAAATATTGCCTAGAATTATTGATAGAGAGTTCTAAACATCCTGTATTATGTGGATGTCTTCCAGTAAAATCTTCTTCATTATCAACACTAGCGAAGCTGGGTATAATGGCTTTTGTATAAAGTAAAATATCGATTTATTACAACGATTATTAAATATCGAAACCGTTTCGATAAACTTGTAAAGGGTAACTCATTGTAAAATACCTGGCGAAGGTAAACAACTGGTATTTACAGTATTATAGTATCTAATTACCAGACTTAGTCAAGGAAGTCTGCGAATGCTTGTTTGGCATTTACAATTCAGGAAGTCTGGAAAGTGAGTTACTGGTAACTTTTTTTATGAATAAACAGGTATTTTTGAAATATAAATCAACAAGTGTTTAGCAAAAAACGTGATTATAAATTAATTATACGATTTACACTAACGACCAAAGGTCCTAATGAGTGCAAGGATTAATATTCCGAGATTTTAGAACGCAATTCGAAAACACCCTTTATAAAGACCTGATATAAATGTAGTGAATAAGGCTAACAACAGACGAGACACCGGTGTACGGGGCACTAGTGTACGGGCAGTGTACGGGACACTAAGTGTACTATCAATTAAATGTGTGTCAACAGATGAGACACTGAGTAGCGCGCTACCAGATTCTGTGGCTCTACGGTGTCTCTCCCCGCGAGAAGCTGGGACACCGGAAAGTGTCCCGTACACCGGTGTCTCGTCTGTTGTTAGCCTTATAGAATCAAGTCTACATATCTGTAATGTATCTATACCGCCTTTGTCTTTCCCTTCGATCTAATGCAATTATATAAACACTATTGCCAACATAACACTGTTAAAATGTAAACAAAACACCTGCAAACATCAACTACTATTGATCGAGCAGGCCGTGTTACTTTCTCTATCAAGTTACCATACACTACCAGTGCCTGTACGATTATGACATTGTCGTTTCATAACATTCCCTATCCTATCGGTTTTTAGTTTCTTTCTTTCCGATTGTTAAGTTGAACAAAATATGCATATCTAGACCTCTATGAAAAAAAAGAACAATCGAGACTCCGCCAAGAAGATACAGTCACGGAAGTTCATCTTTGCATTGTTGTTTCAACAGCTGTTTTACTAACATATGATTTAGAGGGCGGCAAATTGCCCATATACAAAGCATGGAATCTAGTTTAAACCTCGATTACGGGCGACAAAGTAAAATCAATGTTTTTTTTATATGGACCTTTACCGCCCCCGTTGATAAGTGGTTCTTTCTACCCTATTAATCAGGCAGAAAAGACCTCTTAAAGCAGTAGCTGGAGGAAAATCAACTTAATTTATACCAAATTAGTACTTTTACAAACTAGAAACAAACTGTGACTAGAGACTGTAGGTTATTAAGATTTTATTACAAGAAATTGTAGAGAATAAATCATAGAATTAAACTGTATACTTTATAATTTTAAATAGCCTTATTCTATAAACTTATTTCACTTTGTTTCATTGAATTGGAACCAAACAAAACTCTCACAGACGTATACTATACAGTTCCACCCAGACGCTGCCGCGTTGTAGACAATGGGAAAAGGTACCGTCTAACGCTTCTAGGGCGTTGAAGAAATGTACTTATTTCACGGAAATACCCGAATAGCCTCGGAACACAAAACCACGTTTCCTTATATCAAACGAAAATATAGAACTTGCACTCCAAATCGATATAAAAATCACTATACAAATATATCGATTGTATTATAATAGATACATCGATTGCAAAATGTGCTTTCTCATTGGTTAAAAACTGTCCCATTGCAAAGGTTTACGGAAAACTTCATATCTAAGAAACTATAAGACGAATGATTCGAAAATCGTGGTAGAAATTTCAAATCTTGACGAATCCAATGGTGTCCTTATCTTCTTATAAAAACAAGTCTGCCTAACAGTTATGAGCCTTTAAAAAGTGAAGAGTTTGAGTCATTTGCTTGTGCTTTCTCGTTCATCCGTTGATTTGACAACTACAATATTACAACGATGATTACATTGTCAATATAGGTTTTAGAAGACATTTGTAAATACAAAAATTAAAGTTTAAAACGTTTCCAACGGTTTTTGGTTTATTGAGATTGGATAATATTTTGTGGGTGAAATATTTGGTACAAGTTCTGTTGCCTGAGACTACTCAATTGAGCAGTCTGCCATTTAGACGATTAAACAAAACCAAAATTAATAACCCAAAGGATGGGGCTGCAGCCCCCACAGCCCCCGTGGATCCGCCAATGCCTGTTGTAAACTTTAGTCCGCCTTTGGTATGAACACAGCGGAAAAGGAAACTGATAAGAAATCTAAAATTTATCCATCTCATCAAGTAAAATCTAAATTTAAACTTTTTCCACATTTTTCCATTTCCGTTTTGTAATTGGTTTACAAAGAGAGTTCTAAATGCAAATGGAATTCAGGCACACGCCGACACGCCTATCGAAGACAGAACAAACGATACCAGTTTAAAACAATCGGCCGTGGGAAAACAAAATATCCCTCGGTCATTAAGAACGGATTATTGTGGGAATTATCGAGAAAGTCCGCAGTGATTGAGGACCGGGGGACCAGTTGCAGTAGGTATAATAGTAACCTACTTCGATCGGGTCTATAGATTTCGCTTCGGTATCTCAATCTCGACAAAGGCTGTCATTTGTTCCTTTAATCCATTCACTGAAACTTCTCCGTGGTGCCCAGGGAATTGTGTCGGGATTTCTCCTGATTTTTAAACACACAAAATCTGTTTTCGGTTTTTAAGAGTGTAAATGTATGTGTAGATTAAATACAAATATAATAAAAAAATGATACTTTAGGAAACTTCTGCGTGCTTCGCACGCCAACCACTCTGCTACAGATGCATATTTATTATAGCCTACAGGGTGTCCAGCTTCGACTGTCCGAAAAAACTTTACGCGGTTTTTGTCGGTTAAAAACCAGCAAAATAATAATAGTATGTAATGTGTTCTATCTCTATATGTTTTGTTGTCTTTCTGTCTGTATGCGATTATTACAAATAGCTTAATATCTCAGAAACGGTTGAAGATATAGCCATGAAACTGAGTACGAATATTGACCTAAATAGGGAACATGTTACTTTAAAAAAAATGTCCTGAAATAATCCGTTTGAAAATTTGAAAATTTGCAATGTTAAATATCTAGAAAACTATAAATTAAAAAAAGTTAAGGGGATTCCCTACTGAAAAATTACCATTTTCCAAAAAAAAACAAAATATTTTTTTCCCTGATTTATAAGGTTTAAGAAAAACATAACATATGCCACAAAAGTGCTTTATATCAGTGTGAAAAATTTATTCAAAGCAATGAGCGCACCTACTTTAGGTGGAGTTGAACTTCTTTATGTTTGCTATTTGGACTAATAAGATTTTTTAAAGTAATTGCAAAGAAGTACAACAATGTTTATTACAACAATGTAACGCCTCCAGTATGTAAGTAAAACATATCTTGACTACAAATACTGGTCGTGCAAGTTATTCCCCTCGGCGGCTGCTAAAATAACTAATAGAACCTTTAAACACTATTTCCCGCATTTTTTAAATTTTGATATTTTTACACAAAGGTTCTTATAACTTTTTAACTGCTAAAGTTACATTGATGAAATGTTTACCACATCTTCAGTAGCTTATAGTGCAACTTACTGTTTATTTTTATTCCTCTAGGAGAAATACTAGGATAAATCACAAATTTGTTTTGTATATATATTATTTTTTTAAGATCATAACTACTAAAATTTTAAAGGTTAAAATATGACTATACCCAAAAAGTCAGCGCTTTTTATATACTTTTAAACATGATATCAAACGGCCAAATTGGTTCAGTAGTACAAAAGTTATAAAAGATTTTAAAAAAACGTATTTTTTGCCTAAAAAACCCCACAAAAAAACCAAAAAGGTATGTAAAAAAATTATCCCCCCCAACCCCTATAAGTGTAAACAATTTTTTAGGTTCTAAAGAATATTAAAAAAATTTTTCCTAAATAAAAAAGGCCTATTATGGAAAAAACTTATTTTCATTAGCTAATCCCATTAAGTCTAAAAATGTTTAGTCTATTTCAAGACAAATCTAACGACGTACCGTGTTTAACAATTGGGTCTTAATTAACAGAGAAAATTCGAATTTAGTGGTCGAATGTGGGACTTTTGATTGCTATTTGACCAAATTCACCACCCGTATAGCCGCTATTTTGAAACGGATTGTTGCAGGAAAACCAATTTTTTAAGTAAAATGTATCCTGTTTAGATTAATATTCACATCGAGTTTCATGATTATATCTTAAACTGTTTCTGAGATATTAAGAATTTTGTAAATATCACGCACAGACGGACAGACGGAAAACAGAGCGAGATTGGACGCATGGTATATCGTATTATTTGCTTGATTTCAGCTGACAAATAACCCTGTAAAGTTTCGATGGGTCGAAGCTGGGACACCCTGATTATACAGGATGATTCAGTAAAGCGTAGCGGGCTGTGCAGATTCATATTCTACATGCAAAAATAAGTCGAAAATGTAGTATAACATTTTTTCAATTTCGGCTTTGTTTAGAAGTAATCCGCCATTTTGTGTTTAAAAAAAAATCAATAACTCAAAAGCCCTTGGAGATATTTTTATGAAACTTTGTACACACTTTAACTCTATAGTTATAAATATTTTCCAAAAATATCTTTGATCAGACTCATCAAATTTTAAAATGGCGGCCATTTAAAATTAAATTTTTTTTTAAATTTGAAATTCCATGAAAACCAGCTACTAAAACAAAATTTTAATAGACACTAAATTTGAAGCCC
Organism: Philaenus spumarius; assembly: GCA_018207615.1. Taxonomy (NCBI): domain Eukaryota; kingdom Metazoa; phylum Arthropoda; class Insecta; order Hemiptera; family Aphrophoridae; genus Philaenus; species Philaenus spumarius. The sequence continues at coordinate 9,276 of JAGFPH010017585.1, read as the reverse complement.
TTTTCAATGTGTAATGTAAAATATCCGAAAATCGTTAAACTCACAAAATAATTTACAGAAACAAAAAAATCCTGTTTTAATGACAAATTTTATGTTTTTTTTTAATTATTACTGTAACTTAAAAGATGTTCGACTTAATGCCTAAAAACTAAAAAATGTTGTACCTTTGTAGTTGACAGTTTTAGGGGTTGGTGAACGGAAAAAGCAGCGGAGCCTTCTTGTGGTGAAACATAATTCTACAGATTAATTACTTTCCGGAAAAGGAAGTTTTTCATTTTCAACATATCCTAAGCAGGGAACTTCAGCTATTTATATTACAGAACAGCCTTGCTTATCGTGACAAGATAACGATTTAAGTTACATTTAATTAACCTGTGATCATCCATTTTATTCTTTGACTGATCTATAATTGCACCGGGTAAGAAGGTCTATAGTAACTAACTATAAAAGTACCCAGTTTAATTATTTTAGATTTTTGACATTCCTAAAGTTTTCTCCGCTGCAGGCAGCGTTGCCAAATCTCCTTCGAATGAACACGAATTGAACAAAGAAAATGCTTATGAAATATAAATGCAAGAAAATTATTTGTAAAGGAATGCTTTCTTTGAAGTTTGTTTAAAGTTATAGCGTGTTTAATTTTCAACTATTGCGATGCATAAATATGTTCAATGCATTTTATTGTAAGTAAAGTATTTCTTTATGTAAGAAAATGTTTGGAAAACTGTGAAATAATACATTCGATCTTGATTTACAGTAAATGTAGGCGTGGTCTGTCCTTGCGTGCCGCTTTAACTCAGCAATCCACCCCTCAGACCCAGCGGGTAATGATACGGCAGCCCTCTGTCCGCATCCATGAAAAAATCACTCAAAGAGCGACTTCTAATAGGAAGTCGGTGAAGTTGCCGGGAATCGAGCGCCGAAGTATCCGAGTCTGGTGAAAACGTTCCCGAATGTTCTACAAGCTGCCGAACTTACAACTAAACTATTAGAAGGCAAAAACAAGCGAGTCCACCTCGTCTGTTATGGATTCTGCTACAGATTAAGGTTATTCACGGACGAACTTAAGTTTGATCATTTAGTCTCAAGCCAGTAGCTGCTGGTGAATTATTAGCTTGTGTTCAAACCTGACGGTGTCTGGGGAAATGTTTTGAATACCAAACGTAAAGATTGTACATTTTAGGCCTTTTTTTACTACAATTCGACCGTTTCGAGACGTCACTGAAAACGCGTAGTGTTAAAGAATCGGGTTATAGATTTGATGATAGACTAGCTGAACCGTACGGCGTTGCCAGTGGTGGTTGGTAGTTTCAGTTGTTTTAACGTAATTGTATTCTTTTTTAATGTTCAGTCAGTGAGTGGTATTTGGCTTTTATATATATAGATCTTAAATAATAAAAGCACTATTGTCATAATAATAAATGATCTGAAGATTATGATTTTAGTAACTTTGATCCCCCCCAAACCCCTCCTAAAATTTCGAAATTTTTCATACCCTTTCTTAGTGAGCACCTATGGCCCTAGAGGAAGCTACATACCAAATTTCATTAAAATCCGTTCGGTAGTTTTGAAGAAATCGTGATTTAATAACTTTGATTCCCCCAAACCCCCCTAAAATTTTGAATTTTTTCAAACCCTTTTTTAGTGAGCACCTAAGGCCCTACAGGAAGCTACATACCAAATTTCATTAAAATCTGTTCGGTAATTTTGGAGAAATCGTGATTTAGTCATATTTACCCCCCAAACCCCCCTAAAATTTCTAACTTTTTAAAACCCTTTTTTAGTGAACACTTATGGCCCTAGAGGAAGCTACATACCAAATTTCATTCCAATCCGTTCGGTAGTTTTTGAGAAATCGTGATGAGTGGGTCAGTGAGTGAGTGGTATTTGGCTTTTATATATATAGATATATGAAACTTAGAACTAAATATTTGTAGTCGTTAAAATATTACGCTTGGGGAGTGAACCTGTTACACGAGCCACCACCGCCTCAAGCTGCCCCTTTTAAACATAAACTGTGACATCAGCTATTGTTTATGCGCAAGCCATTATTTAGCACGACCACTATCAACATAGATCCAGAATTACTATACTAATGTACCTGGCACACAATGCACAGAATAAGCGAGCAAAATGCTCATTTTCATAAACTCATAATTGTTGTATCCGCTCGTCGAACAGGCCGACATTATAAGATAAAATACAAAGTAAGCAAATTACAAAACACTGTGTTATACAGAAGGCTACGTCGCCATACCTGATTCGATAATATCAAATAACCGGTGGCAGCGTAACCTCAAGCCACGCGAAATAACGAGTTCTACGAGTATGGCACGGGATTATATTACACAGTCCCAGCTAACCTTTCAGTAAATCATACGGTCACATTTTTGTCCGTGTTGGACGTGAAATGAAATATTCCTGGAATCCTGACATTGTTGTTGGTCGGGCTATCAAAATATCTTTACGCCGTTGATGCATGTATTATCTCTGTCCGTACATACTCGGTTACAAAAAACATAAGACATTCACTCGTACGATGTAATCAAATGTACGTATTAAACAAAAATGTACAGCATAGGATCCGTCAACTATTTTGTTCCGACACTACAAACATTCTTCTCATCTATATTTTTAGTATTTACAGTCATTTATTTGATTTATATGTAACACTAGCTGACCCGTATGGCGTTGCCCGTGGTGGTTGGTATTTTCAGTCTTTTTAACGTAATTGTATTCTTTTTAAGTGTTCAGTCAGTGAGTGGTATTAGGCTTTTATATATATATATATAGATCTTAAATAATATAAGCACTATTGTCATAATAATAAAAGATCTGATTAGATCTGAAAAGATTATGATTTTAGTAACTTTGATCCCCCAAACCCCTCCTAAAATTTCGAAATTTTTCATACCCTTTCTTAGTGAGCACCTATGGCCCTAGAGGAAGCTACATACCAAATTTCATTCCAATCCGTTCGGTAGTTTTGAAGAAATCGCTTTTTAATAACTTCGATCCTCCCACCCCCCCCCCCCCTAAAATTTTGAATTTTTTCAAACCCTTTCTTAGTGAGCACCAATGGCCCAGAGGAAGCTACATACCAAATTTCATTTCAATCTGTTTAGCAGTTTTTGAGTAATCGTGTTGAGTGAGTGAGTGAGTGAGTGGTATTTTGCTTTTATATGTAGAGATTTATTTGATGTATAGATAACATTTATTTCCTTTATAGATAACATTTTATTATATATATAGGGAACATTTATTTATTTAAAGTAGTCATTTATTTATTAGATGTGTAAGTATAATTTATTTATTAGATGTGTAAGTATCATTTATTTATTAGATGTATAGTTAACATTTATTAATTATTTAAAGCAAAGGAATAATTTATTTATTAGAGCCATAAATAAAATTAATTAATTGAAATTATGGAAAAACATTTATGTATTTAAAGTACAGGAAACATTTATTTATTTCATCTGTAGTTAACATTTTTAATTTAAAGTAAAATGAACATGTATTTATTTTATGTGTAGTTAACATTTTTTAATTTAAAGTAAAATATACATTTATTTATTTATTTGACGAATAGGTAATATTTATTTATTTAAATTAGGGAAACATTTATTTATTTCATGCGTAGTTAACATGTTTTAATTTAAAGAAAAGGCGCATTTCATTTATTTGGTGTGTAGTTAACATATATTTTTTTAAAGCAAAAGAAAATTTATTTATTTGATTTATTTGATGTGTAGTTAACAATTTTTAAATTTAAAGTGTAAGATCATTTACTTGTAGATGTACAGGTATTATTTATTTATTTGATGTATAAGTAATATTTATTTTTCTTAAGTGGGCATTTATTTCACATATAGGTAACATTAATTTGATACACAGGTAAAGTTTGAATAAAGTGTATGTAACATTTATTTGATGCAAAATCTGAATCAGATTTGTTTGTGATAAATCGTTACAACATGATAAATTAAATTAAAAACCCTTCGAACCTAATGAAGAGATCAACCAAATATTTTGCCGTCTCAAATAATACCGTAAAAACACGGACGTCTTCTACTGAAGTTCCCGTGCTAGGAGGTAGAAGTAACGACTGTCGTAACAAATAAAAGTTCTCGAGTTTTACCGTTTTGCTTTATTCTCAAAGTGAAGCTTGGGGCTAAAAAATGAGCGCCCATACCTATGGGCAGAGGGGGCCACGGCCCCTAGCTCCCGGGGAAAGGAAAATATGTATATTATTAATTATAGTCAGGTATTTTTCTTTAAAGAGATTAGCACTAAAATATGTTTTAAATGTTATGTGCCGTTTGATTTTACATATACTTATTTTATTTTTTACAAGAGTTCAAGCGTGAGCTGATGGGTCACTACTTGGTGCGGCCTCTAGGAGCGTTATAAGGTCTTTGTGTATCCACTGACGGTGTAAAGGTACGGACTCAACGCTTTGTGGGTTAATATCTCACCTGAACAGGCAAATTGGCTTCCCAAATTTTAAAAGTTTTCTTGGTTAGGATCAAAAATATCTCTGGACTCCTTTTGCCGAAGATGGGGAGGGTACTCCTTAACACGTTCACTGCTACGCTAATTCCGTACTTCCTACGCTAGTAGCTGACCTTTTATTTTTTATATTAATAGCCTAAATGAGTAGAAATTACTTTATTTCTTATTTTTAACCTTTCTACGTAATAATCACTAATATTTTAAAGTGGACGCACATGTGCGTCCATAGCATATAGACATAAAATTGGTGCGCGAAGCACACAATGTATTGCGTATTGAAAATATTCCCAATACGGGGGTTGGCGTGCGAAGCACGCAATGCCTTATGTGTTGAAAATACTCCCAATACTGAGGTTACTGGGATTGAGTCGTCTCAGCGCTTGATTTTTCAGTTCATCTTTGATAGTTATATCTTTATCTTCAAGAATTTGGATTTTTTGTCCTTATCACTTTGCTTATCGCCCTCTTTCAGTTCTTGAATCTAGATAAAAGCTACCGAATACGACGAGCAATATTTTCAAAACTTTTAAAAATAAAACCACACCGACAAATAATATAACTGATAAAATCGATATCAGAACAAGGTCACACGTCCGTAGAAAGTGAAATAGACAGGTGTGAGGCGAGGATAAGGACGGCGATGAAAGCTAAAAGAAATTGCCCGCTTTGAGTAGTTTGAAGGCCACCGAGACTGAGCGGACAACAAAATAACTTTCGATGGAACTCCTGTATCGCTCTCTCTTCCTCTCGGCAGAGTCGGATGTGTAAAGACGAGGATAGAGAGCGAGAGTCGAAGATCTTAATGGATTTCTCAGGTAGATAGGAAATCGGTTGAATTGATCAAAAGTAGAAAGGTCATCCATACATAACCTCCTTTTGTCCACGAGTATACTATAGGCTTCCCAGCTGAAATTGTGTACTTGAACACCTTCTGCAACCATTATCGGGTTTTAATAAAGTTACAGAGGCCGCTGCGTGCTTCGCACGCCAACCTCCGTATTGGGAGTATTTTCAATACACATTGAATTGCGTGCTTCGCACGCCAACCCCCGTATTGAGAGTATTTTCAATATACAATGCATTGCGTGTTTCACACGTCAACATCCGTATTGGGAGTATTTTCAATACACCATGCATTGCGTGCTTCACACGCCAACCCCCGTATTGGGAATATTTTCATATGCTACTAGCTGACCCGTACGGCGTTGAACATTCGGGAAGATTCTAGAACATTCCGGAAGATTCTAGAACATTCAGGAAGATTCTAGAACATTCAAGAAGATTCTAGAACATTAAGGAACATTCTAGAACATTCCGGAAGACTCTAGAACATTCCGGAAGACTCTAGAACATTATGGAAGATTCTAGAACATTCCGGAAGATTCAAGAACATTCCGGAAGATTATCGAACATTCCGGAAGTTTCTAGAACATTCCGGAAGATTCTCGAACATTCCGGAAGATTCTAGAACATTCAGGAACATTCTGGCCAATCTCGGAAATTTCCCATTAGAAATCCATTGATGCGAAGCGTTTTTTCGACGTCCATATCTACAAATAATAGCAAATAATCGAGATGCAATATGTTTTTTCTCGCCTATGTATAACTTAAGAATAACATGTGCCTAGCTTCAAATTCCGTTTTCGGTTTCTGGAACATCCCAGAACGTTCTCAAACGTTCCGTAACAGGATGTCCTTTCGATGGTTCAGAACCATCGGGAACATTGCAAAACATTCTCGGACCTTTTCCGACATTCTGGAACATTCTGACCACTTCTTCACCGACCTCCCATAAGACCTTCCCATAAGACGTCCATTAGTGCGATGCGCTTTCTTGACACCCAACCTCCAAACCCAACACCATGGGCTCCTCCATTTTCATGGGTGGGGATGGAGGGCTATCATACCGTATAACACTCAGGGGGATGCCTGATGGGGGGGGGGGGGGGTCGCGGTGTAAAAGCAGTAGGCTTGGACATACCACGCTTACTAATTATATATATTAATTTCAGTATCTTTCCTTCTTAGAGCCTTCATTTTTTTCATAACCCTCTTCTAGTAACCTCCTTTAAAAAAAAAAAAAACTAACAAAAAACTCAGATTTTACCTGATTGAAATAACGGATTTTTGTAAAAATTCATACTTTTATAGTTAAGCAAACTATTTAACAATCCATATGTCTAAACGAGTACTAGGTACCAAGCTCTTGGCGTTCCAAATTACAGCTTTTCATCCCTAGCGGTTTACGAGTCAAATAAACCTACGTTAACATGTAAGTCTTATGGGGAACAAAAATAGGCGGTTGCCTTGAGTTATAAATCAATACTCAAATGAAAATTATCAAGGAAAATGTAAAATTAAATGAACGACATATTGTCATCACTATTCGTTCTGAACGTGCATAACCAAACTTAATCCATCTAAATTCGCGCGTGCAACCTTGAAGTCTGGGCAATGACCTTGGAACCTCATTGTTAGTGCAGTTATAATGTACATTTTCCATATATAACCTATCTAGTGCAGTCAGCCACAGCCTTGCTGAACATGTCTGCGGCGAAGGTGACTAATTCCAATGACAGTATTCCACCTAGTCTAGCGAGATTGATTTGTAGTTTTGAGGTTATGTTTTTAGTGTTGTTTAAATATTTAATACTAAGGGAGACTCCTGCGTGCTCCGCCAACCCCCAATGGAACCTTCTAAAAATATATGTTATGTTATATTTATAATAAAGGTGTAGGATTAATAATAACCTCAAAACTAAGATAGTAAATAATGTTAAATGTTCAAATTAAATTATTTCTTATATTTTATAACAGCAGTTATAATGGTTAATAATGGTTAAAAGAACCAGCAATGCTCAGGTCTACACTTAGGTCCTAACCTAAAAGCTAGAAATACAAAAATAATTGCTTCAAATTTTGAAATCAGCTTTTAATGGAAAAATTGGAACAAACAGCTATATTATCTGTTACTTTATTCAATTGGTTGTTATGGCAATAAATGTAAATACATGATTTGGTTTATCATTCTAGGCCTAAGCTAAGAATTTTTTCGACTAAATCTACAAATATTGAAATAAAAAAGGTTTTTATCGAAATGAATTATAGGCTATGTTACTCAGGGTTAGTGTAGCTTTTTATTGGTAAAACACTTGTTTCAATCGGTTCAGTAGTGTCAGAGATTACCCCCTACATACAAACAAACAAAAAAACAAAAAAACGAACTTTACCTCTTTATAATATTAGTATAGAAAACGTTGACAATTTAATCTTGATACTGTTTTAGAAATTTATACGTTACATTTGTTTTTTGTTGGATAACGTTTTGAACATGTGTTGTAAAAACAGCAGTAGCAGACGGGCGCCTTCAAAATCACTGCACCGCTCTGTTCTTTAAACCTGTAGGGTGCCGATTAAAAAATTTCCAGTGTTAAGTCGTTTTGAGCTTCTCGCAACCATATATACAGTACTAGCTGGCCCGATCCGGCTTTGCACGGAGAACAAATCAAAGTTAAATATGGGGATTTTTAGTAACTTTGACACACCCAAACCCCCTAAAATTTCGATTTTTTTTAAAACCCTTTTTTGAAGTTTTTGAAATCCTTTCTTATCAGCAATTACGGCCCTAGAGGAAGCTACATACCAAATTTCATTCCAATCCATTCGGTGGTTTTTTTAGTAGCTTTGGCCCCCAGAACCATCCTAAAATTTCGAATTTTTTAAACACTTTCTTAGCGAGCACCTAGGGCCCTGGAGGAAGCTACATACAAAATTTCATTCCAATCCGTTTGGTGGTTTTTTTAGTAACTAGGATCCCCTCCCAAACCCCCCTAAAATTTCCAATTTTTTAAAACCCTTTTTTAGTGAACACTTATGGCCCTAGAAGAAGCTACATACCAAATTTCATTCCAATCCGTTCGTTAGTTTTGAAGAAATCGGGATTTAATAACTTTGACCCCCCCAAACCTCCCCTAAAATCTCGAATTTTTTCAAACCCCTTCTTAGTCAGCACATATGGCCCTAGAAGAAGCTACATACAAAATTTCATTCCAATCCGTTCTTTAGTTTTGAAGAAATCGTTTTTTAATAACTTTGATCCCCCCAAACGCCCCCTAAAATTTCGAATTTTTTCAAACGCTTTCTTAGTGAGCACCTATGTCCCTAGAGGAAGTTACATACCAAATTTCCTTTCAATCCATTCGGTAGTTTTTGAGAAATCGTGATGAGTGAGTGTGTGGTATTTCGCTTATATATATATATATATATATATAGATAACGTTTTTTGAAATTATTACATAAAAGCATGACATATTAAAATGATCAATGTGGTGAGAAAGTGCTATAGAGTAATATTGTAGAAAGTAAAAACACTTAATGTCATACATTTTGAGAATTCTCATTAATTTACAGCTAACACAAAAAAATACAATCCAAATTTTCTTTTTGACAAATTAGCAAATCACCAGATTTAATAATTTAATTTTCAATATATACAAACTGTAAATAATAAATACCAACTTATTTTCTCTGAATTTTCTTGCAAAATTAGGCTATTAAATAAATTTAAAACAAAAACAAAAACATGCTGAGTATTTGTTATGCATCTATTTTAGTTCTTTATAACCAAGTTTCTTTTCAAACAAAAATTCTGCAAAAAAAGGTAATTTCGTAAAAAATTAACTTAGTATATTGCATAAAATTACTACATAAGTCGTAAAAAAATACCGACATAGAAGTAAGAAAATTGAACAATAACATCAGTTC
>JAGFPH010017583.1:0-17464 GCA_018207615.1 Philaenus spumarius | reverse complement strand
AATGTGGTATGTAGCTTCCTCTAGGGCCATAGGTGCTTACTAAGAAAGGGTTTGAAAAAATTCGAAATTTAGGTGGGGTTTGGGGGGGATTAAAGTTACTAAAATCATAATTTTAGAACTTTTATTATTATGACAATAGTGCTTTTATTATTTAAGATCTATATATATATATATAAGCCAAATACTACTCACTGACTGAACACCTAAAAAGAATACAATTACGTTAAAAAGACTGAAAATACCAACCACCACGGGCAACGCCGTACGGGTCAGCTAGTAAAATATAAATTCATAATGCTTGAGGCAATTGAAACTTTATCGTGATATAGACTGGCTAAATAATACTGGCATGAATTTATTTTCCTTTAAACGATGGCAAATTGAAATTAATTGCCACTGAACATGTTTACAACACATGTGTAAAATAAAACTGCACAGATGTTTTTGCCTTTTCAACAATTATTGTTTTGATATCAAAGTCAATGTTCATCATTTATAACTTATCCCAACTTGTTTTAAAATTCCAAATCTGTTTTGTGATCTAAAACAACAGCGTCAGAAATTATCAATAGCAATTAAAGAATCACGCCTAGAGGTTACCGCCCCCGCACCGAACTAATATTTCAAACATTCTTGTAGTATGTTTACTTTTAATTAGGCTTACGGCAGAAGTCCGGAATTAATTTACTAAGTCAATCTGTTAATTTGTGGTTTCGGACACACAGTTTGAGGCATTGGCTTTGATTTATTCCGGTCAGAGTAATTGATTATGCAAGTCAAAAGCACAAGCTTACCTCGGTTTCACAGCTCCGGTGAGATTTACTCTGAGATATGAAGGAGGAGACAAACTTCAGGCTCCATACGGAACTAAAGCACAGACTATAGAATTACTCCAGACCTCTCACTGCCATAGGAAAAAGGGTGCGGGAAAATTGAGTTAGTTTTGAGCCGCTAGAGTTCAGGTGCGTAGCTACTGTAAGTTATTATCAGAGCGATGTTTTCAGATCGCACGAGTGATATGGTGGGGGCGAGTGAAAACTGATCAAGGTCACGTCGATGTGACAGGGTCGTGTCCTACTGTTCTACCGTGTGCACTGTTTCTTGGGTCTGTTTGACTCATTAGAACTTATCTTTATTATTTTAAATATCGGTAGCGTGATAATAATTGACTTAGCTATCTCATGAACGTTAACTGTATTTAATTCAATGACAAGTATAGCAATATACATTAAGCACAATATTACAGAAGGTATTGTGATAATATGTAAAATAATAACTGGCAAATTAATTCCTGCGAAAGTAATTGGTAATATTGTTTATTTTTAGTAAACAGTATATAATAAAATACCACGCTATCAGACTCTCTAACTGGTTTTCAACAACAAAAAACAGCACTGATGAAATAAAAATATATATAAACAATGCAAATAATAATATGTATACCGGTAGGTATTACAATATAATAGCTGTATACCTACCATGACAAATTTATTAATAACTGGTACTGGTACATATTAGGTATATTCAATAGATTACTCATCAGAAAACGGTCACACATAATTTAACTATGAATAAATATTTACACTGGTAGGCCTATTCTGTTCAAGCAATAGTGCTTCTGTACACGTTGGTGAAACAGTTGCTCAGAAACGTATCACTTATTAAAATGAACAACACTATAAAATAAGTATGCGTATTTCATTTAGAACAAAACAAAAGCAAAATTTCAAACTGTATTATAAACTAAAAAATAACAACAACAGAGTTCCTAAAAGTTTTCTAACATTTTAGAATTTAATTGTACGATTGTTTAGTTCGGTTAGGTTATGTTTATTCCCGCATACGTTTACAACTGATATCTTTACTGATTCGCGAGTGGTATCAAATTGTTGAGTACGTTAAATACTACTAAAGGTGAAAACTGCATTTGGATTTTTCCACGGATAAGGGTATTATAAGCATTTCCCAAAACTAGCGTTTTAGTTCTCACATAAGAAATAAACCGGTAAATTTACATAAATACACAGGTAAACTTACCTTATAAATAAAAAAAAATAAATGCCTGGAGATGTCTCTAAACCAAACCTCCAAACCAAATTTCATGAAATTCAAATATTTCGTTTAGTCTATATAGCTCACCGAACATGCAAACAGATAGACAACTTTGCAAAAACCGATATTTGCCTCACGGGACTTTAAAACGGATATTTCCAAAAAAAATAAAACAGAGTTTTTCACAGAATTTTGAGTCGATTTTGAATAAATTGGGTTTTATAATTTTACTTTTATAACTACTCTTAAAATTCAAACATCGAAAAAACAAACAGAAATATATCAAATCACACCAAACGTACAGACAGACAGACGAAAAACGTTGCCAGACCTAGTGGCGTTATATATAAAACAATTTTAGAAAAACTAAAAATTAATAACTTTTTGTGCCGTAGTTTGGCCTACATTACTTTAAATGGACGGGTTTTGTTACTTTTCATTTTACCACATAATTTAAACGGTAAAACTAGTGAAAAGATGGAACGCTTTTTCGCGACTTGGGCTCGTCCGTACAGAACACACGAATTGACTACGACTTTTTAATTTTAACAATTGGTTTTCCCTTACCCAAAAACATTTGAAACGATACCCCTCACAGAATTTTCAAAATGTTAACACAATCTTTTCAAAATTTTGATAAAAAAACTTGACCCCGACACGCTACGACTTTTAAACTCTCAAAATCAGTTTTCCCGTACCCAAAAACATATAAAACGATACCCCACATTGTGTATTCATAATTTTGACCTATTAATTTCAAAATTTTAACCCAAAAACGTGACCCCGACGCGCTAAGACTCACGCTAGAAAGCTCAAAAGCTTTTTAACTCTCCGCAATAAAATTACGAAGATTTTGGTACCATCAGAAGTTTTCTACGACATCTGTGAGTGCTTATATCGTGTACTCAGGAAAACAAACGCACAAAAAATTACCTCATGATTTTAATACTTCGGCATTCTAATGCCAGCCGAAGTAATTAATAATTGTTATGTACCGGTATTATAAAAGGAGGTTTTAGTCGTAATTCGAATTCAAATAAATTATTAACCATTGTATTGGAGCTATGAGCCAGTAACCACTGCAACGGCAGAGAGAGCTTTACAGTTTTAAGATGTACCTGAGGAGCACAATGGTGGATTTCCGACTCAATGGCCTGGCCTTAGCTAATATCTTAAAAGAGAGAGAAATTGACGTTGACAATTTAATAAATGTGATTTATAAAAAAAAAAAAAAAAACTAGAAGTATGGTAACTGAAAATTGGGAGTGTGATTGAACATTTAAAAACATTAAATAAGGAACATATTTTTATGTTTATGATTTAAAAAAAATAAATAACATTGCTGGATTTACATTCTTTTGTTTAAAATTAATAAACGTTTTTAGATACTACCTGAAAAACAGTAACATGGGTAACAGAGGTTTTTAAATTTACTGTATTTATGTGTCAATAATTATAAAGTGCAACGAACCACATTAGTTCTGACTAAGCACAAAGAAATAAGTAAGTAGAATTTATATTTGAAAGTGCTTTTGTGTTGTTTACTCATTAACTTCTTGGAGCACTGTAACGTTCAGGCACAAATGAAGATGAAGCATTATTACTTAATTTCCTTTCTTATATGATTCAGGCCTTTTTGAAAATATTACTTGTAGTTAAATTTAGTCTGTACAGTATCTGCAACAACAGATGTTATTAAAATATGATTTAATAGTATATTTTATCACTAGGACCGAAAGTGACGCTTTTCGATACGAGCTCAAGTTAACGACCGAGGCGAAGCCGAAGTCGGAAAATGAGCGAGGATCGAAAAGCTACTTTTGGCCCGTGTGTGATGAACGATACTTTTCATCACACTGTATTAATAATATTCATAATTAAGTTCATACATATTTTGTTTAAATAACCTATCGTTTGTCAATAACATTCCTGGAGTACAATGATAACATAGTTTACGTTTACAGCACTAACTAAATTATAGAGATCAGCTATTATTAATTATTGATTTTAATATCAATAGCGATACAAATAAGGAAAAGTGCATCTTGTCTTTGGTGTTTTATTCTGTCATTAATATTAATAGACACAATACACTACCGATACAATTTCGATACAGGTACATGAATAAACTTACTGACGTACTTTTTTAAATAATAAGTAAAAAGTTTATTTATTTAATTCTTGTAAATACATTAGTATCAAAATGTAGTTTTTATTATTACTACAATTAATAATTGGATTAATTTTAGTATAATTAATACTACTAAAAATTAAATGGAACAACGTAATTTTGTGATAAAGATGTTTTCAATAAAAACATGCTCAATGTATAATAAATGTTGAAAACCGTATGTTGTACAAATAATAAGTAATATTATTGAATTGTAAAATGATACGTTTATTAGGTTATGGCTAAACTTGTTTGTTCCCGAACTTTTTACTGGGGTCTAATTCTTCGGTAATATGTGGGTCATATTTTAAAGTATTATTTAGTTAATTTATAGGATAATATAGCACTTTGGATAGGTAATATTTCTAGTGATTATACCAGAAAGCATAGTCTTGCTCTTTAATACACACAATAATTAAATTAGAATCAGATAAATGTGTAAGTTTGTTTCTAAACAGAGCTCTGATCTAAGCACGGAACCCAGCGTACAGTGGCTAGCTGCTGTACGCTCAGTCAGAAGTCGGATGCCGAGCAGCATGGGCGTACATTTGGCAACACTTTTCAGCGTACATCGACGGTGGCGCGCACTAAGATTGAGCGTACAAATTGACGTTTAAAAGCGCACCCATTTTTAACATGGCAGTGAGATGTCTGTAGTAATTCTATAGTCTGTGACTAAAGTAATTACCTTTGCGTCGGTAAGAAGTAAAAAATATGTTTTTCACTAATTTGTCGTTCATAATTAATTCTCGAACGAATGCGAAAATCAAAAATAATTCGACCACGCAACTGAACCGCTGACGTGAGTTGAACGAATTTCCAAAGTTAAATTCGTATACGTTTTTGGGTTTCAAACAACTATTTCGGAAATTGATCTAATCACGAAGGTGCTGCCAGCATGTACCAAATATATTGCCATCGGTCACCACGGTAAAAGCCGTGGATTTAATTGTGGTACTTTTACGGTATTTAACGTTTTGATTGTTTTTGGGGGAACCAGATGGGCTATAAGATCACGTAAGAAAACAAAATGTGCAGAATTATTTCATATGTTATTATTTAAAGAAAACTTCAAAAAAAACAATTCTAGTACGAAAAATCTAAAAAACATTACTTCCAGTCAAAACTTTGGTCTACTTCCGGTCAATTTTTTTGGCTAACGTACTCATCAAACGACTTAGAAAACCAATCTTTGTACTAAATTTGGACCAAATCGGACATAAAATGCGTCCGTTAGAGTGTGCACAGTTATATACATGATACTTCCGGTCAAAAATGTGGTTTACTTCCGGTCAATTTTTTTGGCTAACGAACTCGTCCAAGAGACTTACAAAAACAACCTGTGTACCAAATTTGGACCAAATCGGACGTTAAATGCGTCTGTTGGAGTGCGCACATTTATACATAAAGTTACTTCCGGTAAAAAATTTGGTCTAGTTCCGGTCAATTTTTTTAGCTAACAAACTCGTCCAAACGTCTTAGAAAACCAACCTGTGTACCAAATTTGGACTAAATCGCACATAAAATGCGTCCGTTAGAGTGCGCACACCTTTATACATGGTACTTCTGGTCAAAAATGTGGTCTACTTCCGGTAAACATTTTTTGCTAACGAACTCCTCCAAGTGACTTGAGTACCAAATTTGGACCAAATCGAAAGTGAAATGCGTCCGTTAGAGTGCGCAGACATATATACATAAAGTTACGTCCGGTCAAAAATTTGGTCTACTTCCGGTAAATTTTTTTCGCTAACCTACCACTTCAAGCGACTTAGACAACCAACGTGTGTACCAAATTTGGACCAAATCGGACGTAAAATGCGTCCGTTAGAGTGCGCACACATACATACATAATTGTATACATATAATATACTATATATATGATTTTTAATGACACCCCAAAACGTGTTCTGGGGACCATCATCGGTACTCATTTGCTACACCCGACCTTGGGTCTTACCATAAGGGCCACTGCAATAGCTCATTGTTCCTATGGAAATTCGCTAATAAGGTTCAAGCCGTTTTCAGACCATCTTTAGTTCTCCTATATTATTCATTTCCCATGTCTGCTCGTGTGTTACATAAAATATTGGCTTCTTATAGGTACTCACGAGTAATTAAATTTAAATAGTTTTTTCTTATATGACACTTTCTTAATTAATAGTTACTATTATTAACCCTTAAATACTAACAAGGGAACTAACCCCGTCAATACAAGGCGCCTCAGAGGCGCACATATAGCAAACAACCTTCTAGAATGTGTTTTACGATACAGTTACCAACTATTTCAACTGAGTTAACTCAATTCATTATACTAGAAGGTATTCGGATAGATTAAATTATTACAACGTTTTGAAAAAAAAAAAACTTTATTTAAATTTCTCAGTCGTCCGTAGAAAAAATTTCAAAAATAGTCCTGGACTAGACATGAATAGGCATGTCTTTTCCAAACTAGAAAAAATCTTAAGACTTAAAATTATCTCCTCAGGAACGACTGTTTCAACTTTTCTAAACAAAAAACACTCAATTACTTGTCAATTTACTATTTACATTTGCACTGCACACACACTAGGCCGATATGATCTGCGCAAACTGGGACTTCACAAATGGAACACTTAATTTTTGACATAATTTTCTTCTTGTAATCACAGTAGCTACAACACTTTCTTTTCTTCAATGTACCCTCTTGTGGTTCCTATACGTGTTGTGCCTATGAGGCGTAAAATAATTTACCTTTAATACTAACAAGGCGCCTCACAAACGTTGAAGTTTTCGGAAAAATGTTCATTACTCACCAAATCTTCACAGCACCAAGGTTGGTGGTTGGCTGGTATGAGGGAGACACTTGCTTGGGGAATTCACAAAGTATGGAGGGGAGACTTCAAGGTCACGATATTTTTAATTCATTCAAGTCTGCTTGCACGCCTGAGAGGCGCCTTATTAGTATTTAAGGGTTGATTTATACATTTCAGCTTTATAGTTTTGTAAGAAGCTTGTGGAATTAAATGTGACCCTCTAACTGCCAGACCACTCAAATTGAGTGGTCTCAACGCCCTGCCGTAGTGAATTGTGTAGTCTGTGACAACTCAACTTGTATTGAATATTTCACCCACTAAAAATAATCCAATCGCAATAAATCAAAAACCGTTTTAAAGGAAATGATTTAACCTTTAATTTTTGTATTTACAAGTTTTTTTCTAAAACGTCTATTTACATACGTAATCACCGTTGCAGTTTATTAGTTTTGTACAACTCAATTGAAGCGCGGATTTTGTACCAAAACTTAACGAAACAAGGCATCTTTCCTCTCTGTCTACAGCTCGTCCAGTTCTTTTTCTGAGTTAAATTTATATTCTGTTGGATCTGTTACAATTCCCTCTAAATAAAGTTCCAATCAAAATTCCGTCAAATATATCTATAGATATGGGGGAGTTTTGTAGACCCGTACATTGGTTACGTTTCCAACCAATAAAAAGCCTTATTTATAACACGTAAAAGACGGGTGATCTCATTCTAGTTTTAGAAATCTTTTGCTACCTTTGTGTAGAGAATGATTCAAGCTAACCTTTAGTTTGAAACAAATATTGGTTACTAGACAGGTTTGTTGTGTAGGACCGTGGGAAAGTCTGTGTTTTCACGGTCTCAAACCAAGTTTAAATTTTGAACCTAACGGACTTTTTTAACATGCAATAGATAGGCCGTTTACGCGCGCTGCTTTGTGTGTGTAGTAAGGATGTCAAGTTCAGACATTATTTGTCCTCACTTTTGTTATTCAAGTAGGGATTATTCAAACACTTTTGTGAACTAAGAAAAGACATGTATACAGTTCGTTTCTTTGATTTATTCTCTACACTTTGTAATAATAACATTTCATTTTTGGGAAAGGCAAATATTCTTAAATTACGTTTTGAAGTAAGCCTAGTTTTGTTAGCACCCTTGTAGTTGGAACATAAAAACTGGTGTTTTCGAAATAAGAATTTTGAAATTGATAAATGTTTTTATACAGTTCTATTTAGAACTAAATTACGAAACATTTTTACGCTTACGAATAAATTACAAAAAATGTTTACTACTTGTTATGTAGGGCTAAAGTTGAACTGTTTTCCTTTCGTTACTGAACAGTTTTTGTTTCTTGGCTAATAACTTTTACAGTTTTACATCAATAATTTTTTTAATTTCATATATGCATTCTTTGAACGTTTCTCTACAATAAAGCCACGTAACACTTTTGGATTGGGATAGAATTACTATATTTGGTGAATTGTTTTAAATTTGCTTGCACACGCACCGAAATGGCTTGGCTTTGTAAAAAATTTGCATTGACTAGGGTTAATCGTATAAGGGTTATTATTTCAATAACAAATTTGAAAAACCAAATTAGGACAGCTTTACTTATTTATGTATCATATGAGAAACAAAGTAGTCCAATTCCAGCTCTCTTAATGTTTTGGAAAGTAGACGAATGATATGAGTGCATTGTGTTCGGGTAATTTACCCCTAGACGCGATTAAACGAAATTTAATTAAACTAAATTATTTAACTCGTTTTTGTGCTAATTTGGTTCCGAACTGCTTAGCGAGTAAACATACAAACATACTTATGCTCGCACATACACCATTGCTTTTATGTACATGTATCAGCTCCCAGTCTGTGGTAACGCCCCCTCACTATTAACTGTGTTTTTTTAGTTCATGTGCCCTCTTGATATGGAGTTTACCCAGTTCAACAATTAGCGGTGGACATTATTCACTAAACGATGGTTGTTTTAAGATGGAACTTTGAAAGTGGAAATGTGAACTGTACTTTTATCATCAATTATTGTTTAACCCACCAAATATTTAAGTCAGAAATCACAATTTTTAAGTTTAGATTACAATACATTTATTTAATTGCCGGAAAGCAACATTAAATTGTATACAGTGTGTTCATAAAGTTCCTTAATAATTTGCGTTGCTGAAAATAGTTTAACAATTCTTTTTATGTATCTTTTGTTTCATAACTGGAACATTTTTTTAACATATCTAAACTTCTATAATTTTTGTGGGATTGACGGAAAAGACTGGTTAAACATTTCAAACATAAAGGTTTGATAAATTTCAAGCATGTATACACCATTCAAAAGCTTATTAAAAGAGAAACAGAATGGCACAAACTAGAGCTTAGTATTTGGCTTCGTTTCAAAGTAATGGACTATCAAATTTCTGAAAAATTTTATTTTTATTTTAGCATCATCTTTTTTAAATGTAACTAAAATTCTATCCTGTCTGATTTTTAGACTATACTAGCTGACCCGTGCGAAGAATTCGCATTCTAACTTACTAACAGTGTTTTATTAATTTAAATCCATTTTGAAGAGAAATAATGTTGTTATTGTTATTAAATAATTTTAAACAACTTACCAACTTGCAGAAGGTAAACAGCAACAAATAGGTGTATCCACAATGCTGTTTAAAACCACGCTTACAATTAATTAAAAATAGCAATGTAGTGGCGTAACGGCAGCTCTCCAGCTGGGTATTGTTATCATCAGTGTTGCCAACGCCAGGAAAATATCCCTACAACTTACTTGATCTTATATCACTGTCACTTTCGGATTCTTTATTATTATTTTCATTTTTTTCCGTATAATTGTATTTTGTATATTTTTCCTGCGTAGCGGTTAAGGAAAGCTTTAAAATGATGCCTCGTTCATGTAATTTCACGATGCATTAAGGAAGTTATGGCGTACCGACAAAAAAATAGCCTTGAGAAATAATAAATGTGATTTGAATTTGTTGAATGAAACTATAAAGACATCGAAGAAATTACCTTTTTTAAAACTTTGTACACTCAACAACCTATTTACTAATAATATTAATAAATTAATAACCAGAATTTAAGTTAAATCTGCACTTCTTTTGAAATATCATTTATATTCATATCAAGTTATATTTTGTATTGTATGTTCAAAGCCTATAAATTTTATCTTATTACGAACAAACTTAACATACCTTATGAAAAAGAAAATGTATTTGACCCTTCTATACATAATTTAAATAGTGAAATTTATAAACTTAAATTATACTCTTAATAATAAGTGAACAAATATTCACATTAGAAAATATAATACACATATAATAAAAATTCAAAATAACATAAATCGAAAATAAAAAAGGATCAATTCATCCCGAGGTTAAAACCTGTTTGGATGAACATATTTTACACAATTCTAACTAATAATCAGCTCGATGGGAGAGAAAACACGACTTGACCGGCAAGTTCAACTCACAAAAACACATTTAGGAAACTTAGACTTTTCTTGTTATTTAGATTGTCAACAACAGTAACACAATAATAAATCCACAATCACAAAAATAAATAATACAATACAAAAATTAAACTGTATTAATTTTATTGATTCCATAAACACATCTTTCGGAAATTAAAAGTTTACAAAAAACAAAACGTTCAAAAATTCTACATAATAACAATAACAAAGTACATTACAACTTCAACCACACTTATTATGAAAATATCCTTTCGTACAGCAAAGATTAACGAACATATTCGAGCTGGACGAAGTTCGCTTAATAGACTCACAAACATCTACCAGGACTACTTAATATGTGGTCTATAATTAGTAGAGATGGACTGAACCTGAACACAAAACAGAGTGTGGTTAAGCACATAATCATATAACTACCCCTTACAATATATATATCTGCATTTATAAAGGTAACGTGAGAAATGGCAAAATGTTAATATTAACGGATGTAATGTTTTAAAGATTTTATTAATCTACATGAATTTTATTTTCTACCATACGTAGATATTATTTCCACCTATAAAGAAAATAATAAAAAAACATTTAAAACCGATTAAATTATTATACTAGCGTGAGTACAAACAAAACGTAACAGGTCATTTGTTTCATTTAATTCCTTCATGTTTTTAACTGTTAAATTTTAAAATAATTCATCGGTTGCTGTAACCTCTAATTGTGTGAAGAAAGGGGGAAAATTCAAAGTGTTCAATTATTTTTAATTTAGATACTAATATTTTTCATCAATAAATACTAATATTTCCAGCTGCTTCCAAAAAGAATTATTTAGATTTAGTTTTCTAATCTCAATGTAAATTTAAACAAAATCACCTTTCGGTTAATCTTATGAGTGGTATTTCGCTTTGCATTGATTTTGTTGGTTAGTTTGACTATAGATGTGTTTTAGACTATGAGAATGAAAAAGCCACGATAGCCGTGGTTGTTAAGGCGTCAAAGCTTTATCAATCGTCATGGCAACCATCAATGGAAAAGTTCCGGGTTCAATTCCCATTGACCCCGAATAATTTTCTAAATGGTTTCTTAACAGGCATCGTTGGCTGTGGTTCGGATTCCACGTAAAACTGTAGGTCCCGTCTTCATTAGCCTTAAGTGCAAAACAGCAGGACGTTAAACCAAAAGTATTAAGAGTAGCACAACTAAAATCCTTAGTTGCACATTTCCCTCTCTCTACAGAAATACATGTTTGTATTGAAACCAAGCAGTTTTTAGTGTAACATAAAGAATTATAGTAAAAACTGACATGAAAAACTCACAAACAAATTATCGTTCAATTGGTGGCAATTCTATTATTTCAGACATTGTAATTACAGTTATTCACAGCGTATGAGAAATGATTGGGAAGTAGAATGATTGTAAGTTTCATAATTGTGAAAGATTTTTGAAATTAATAGTATACTAAGTTTATTTTCATGCTACGTATATAAAGTTGTTTACGTATTGTAATACTTATTCTTAAAGATATTGCAAATTTTTGTAGCAAATAACTTTAATACTAGTCGAAATTCGCCGATTCATTTAGTGTGGAACAAACTTGCCAGTGTCACGGTGTAAGGACATACAAACGGAATGGTATAGGTAGCGTCATACATAGATCTCACCACAACCGTATAAGTTATTCTGTGTAACAAGACGTTACAAATTGAATTCACAAGTACGCTATTTACAAAACCCTATAAAATCTAACCGATCCAACGGACTGAAACGGGTATTGCCAAGAGAGTATCGCGCTGAGACTTTTAAGAGTTGATAATGTATGTGCCTAGACAAGTTCTTACAAGTACTTATGTTCGATTTATTGCAATTGTTTTAAGTGTATAGTACTAACAGTAAACGCAATGTTGACTAGTAATTCAAGCATACAATCATTTTATGTTTTACAATTAAATTAGTATACTAAAATGAGCTATACTTATACAGCCAACATTACTGTAAAATGCTTTCGCATACGTACCCAATACTGAACATTATTTACGTAAATATTACAAACGTATGAGGATCTAAATTTAAAATTATATTATTCGAAGGTCTAGGATCACGTTAATCTCCATACTAACCTGGTCCCAAAGAATGTTCATCCACTGAGTGGGTTAATCTAAACACATTTTCAGTAAATAACGTAGGTCCAGTGTATTTTTGTAGAGTCTGTTAAAGTCATGTTCGATGGTCAAACAGAAAAATGCTTTTGCTTGGAAGGCACTCCGCCAGGTTTACGGACGATTCTTTCTAAATTGACACTAATTTGAATTGCATCCTGCTGTACACAACCGACCAAGTAAGCAACTTTTTTTTGATGAATGAATTATTTTTGAATTTATTTGTATGAAATTGGATTAGGCTTAATTCATCTTTCTCATTATATTATCCTATACTCTAATACGAGCAATCTCTGTTTGTTTGTACGAACAATCTCGAGCTCCAGCTGAAGGATTTTGCTGAAATTTTTGGATTAGAGGCTTTTGGGTCTAAAAAATCGATTGGTGAAAACCGCTACCTCAGGAAAACTCGTATTTTTCTAAACAACTCATTTGAAAATTGAAAATGTTTAACATTAGGTTTATGGAGTTTAGAATTATTACATATGTTTATTGACTATATAATAATAACAGTAATCGGGTGTTTCCTATATTATTTCCATTATCAGCTGATTTCAAGCTTAAAACATTTTGTTTTCATTTCTAACCTTTAATATAGGTTTTTGTGGAGAACGACATCTGTTGAAGTATTTTTATTTCGTATTAGAGTATAGGATAAACAGTTCATATGTATTTAAGTGAGATAAATGTTCATATTTATTCAGTATGCGATTTGTATTTACATACATTTTCCTAAAAAAAATACCGAGTGATGCTCGGTCAACAGGTACTAACTAACTATATTCTAGACATCTCTGAATAATTACATCCTAAAATTATGTACACCAATAAATACGGATGTAAGCTGAAATACACCGAAGAGACAAATATAATTTCTCGGCTCAAGCTTCTGTAGTCCAAAGATATTTCAACATTACAATGACATTTAAGTACAGGCGATGCAAATAAATAACGTAGTGTAACGGAAGAGTATTCAGAAAAAGTAATCAAATGTTATACTTAAATACAAACGAAGTTGGTCATTCTAACAGTCAATCTAGTAAACACATATCTTCGATTGTCCCAAAGTCACGAAATAAAAGGTGAAATTAGAAGAGGTCATAGACAGAGGCAGAGGAAGTATAAAAGCTTCATGAATAGGATAAGACGTATTTGCTATATTATGGGAAAATTAAGTCTTTTTAAGGAAATAGTAATTTTTTGTTATTGCCAGTCCATTTAACACGTCTATTAATATGGAATAATATACGGCAAAAACATTCCAATGGTAAATGTGGAGTCACAAACATCCTACCAGAAGAAATATCATCGATCTGCCCTCTATACTTTAAGTCCGGTGACCTTGAAACAGCAATGACATCAGAAGGCACTCGGAAAGCAATGTCGATCTTGAGATGCCCCTCAATAAAAGAGAACCCTTCATAGCCATGAAGACCAGCAGGACTGTATTCTCTACGGACGTTAGCAAACTCTGCAAAAAGACACCAGCTACTAGCCGGCTTGCTACGCCCGGACTACGCGTTATTGTATGTATACCGGGTATCCCATAAAGGTCCCCCCTCTTTAATTTTTGAACGACTGTAAATTTTCAAACAACCTTTGATAAATGTTACTAACATAAGTCAAAGTACTTTTTATGTCGTTTACTGTATCAACCTTCACCCCTAAATAGGGGTTGCTGGGGTATTTTTTTATTTCCAAATAGCAACCCATAGCAAGTTGCGTATCATTTTAAAGAGGGTAAAAAATGAAAATGAATGCTGCAAACTAAACCTCTCTGTGACTTCTTAAACTAAATTTATGGTAAACAATGAATCACCGTAATTATATTGTTGAACTATCCCACACTAAAAATAACAAAAAACTCTAAAATTTAACAACTTAGCTCTAGAGTGACCGTTGTCAGTAAACATTTTAGCTTAAGTTGTACAATGTTATTTTTAGTGTAAATTAATAAACGGGAACAACAGTTACAATTTACACCGGACGGATTTCAACCCTAATGGTTCAAATGCAATTTTCAATAGAACATAAGAAACCCTAAGAGGTAGAAAATCCTATTCCTTTGAGATGATTAATACTACAAAAGCTCTCTGCCCTTCCGGAACAAATTGAAATTCAAGTGGGGTTAAATCCGTCTTCCCTTTCTTTCTTTACCTTTTCCGTTATACTTGGAAGAGGCATATTGCTAATAAAATATTCATATCTTGCGAGACGACAATGTATCGACTATGATTTTAAAAGACAACTTATTATACAAAATATGTTGCCTAAATACATTTCTTACCGCTATCTATATTAATGCTTAGCATGCTGATTTCATAGTCTTTGATCCTGTATTTGGGAATATTAAACACAAAATGAATATCACAAGTAAAAAAGCTGAAACACATGTTCGACGTATATAAGTATCATAGGTTTCTTAGCTGTGTATTTCGTAACTTTGAATTAGGATTTTCCTTATAAAATCTATGCAAAACACTTACCGCGGCAATTCCATTAAATTTCACTTACAACCAGCACAAAATATTATGTTCAGAATATCTTTGACATTCATGTAAATCTCTACTACTGACCATGTAAGCTTTTAAAACTTAGTTGTTAACAATCTTGTCACAAATCATGTTTATTTAAAACCTCTCCTTTTTCTTCATGTGAAAATACTTGTCAACGTGTAAGTTCGAAAGCTAGAGGGCGGGCTTATACTTTGAAGGGGGTGATTATACTTTGTCTGCATCTATCACGGTGATGACGCTGGTACACACTACGCACACATCATTAAGGCTAGGCGCATATTGGGACGAGTGCGAGATGACATAAAGCGAGCTGCAAGACAAGATCGCGCCACACGCGTCGCGTTGGGGAACACATATTGCAACGCAGTTGCTCCCAACTCTCGCCCAGTAGACAAGCGTATTTTACTTAATTTTATTTTTTAGAATGTTTAAAACGAATGATTCACCGATAAAACGATGATTATTAGATCTAACATAATTTAACATAATATCAGAATTACAAGAATTATTTGCTATTTCTACTTACTACTTCCGGATGAACCGAAACAATTACCCGTTTTTCTTTTTACGTTTTTTGACGATTTGGTTATTTTTCAAGTTATAATAACCAAGGTTTAATAAACATATATATATATAACCACCTAACACCTGGTGGTTTTACAAAGGGTGCATTCAGCCGCACTCACCGGTAGCTACCGGTAGGTATTATTGCGGCCGAATGCCGCTAACCGAACTTCGGTAGATGACGTCACTTCCCATATTGTAACATTTCAAATTCGTGACGGAAAAACAACGGGAGTTTGGTCTGATCAACCAAACTTTTAACATTTATCCACTGAAGTAGCTAGCCTTCAGTTAGGCCCGATACCACCCAAACGACGAGAATGTTGCCAATCAACCCTACTTACTATTTACCGGAGTTCGATAATCATAACTACACATCGTTACGTCACGCAAGGTACATTGCCTCCAGCTGATCGCCCGCGTCTAGGCCTGTAGACTGATAGTGCAACGAACAACGTGGAAAGCATTGATGAAAGGAAGACCCTCTGTCTCTGTTGAGGATTATTTTGGAAATTCGTCCATATTTCAGAGGTAAGGCAGATTTTCTTATTGTTGAAATAATGTATACAATCTCGGATGTATAATTTTATTATTATAATCCCCAAATTACCGTTAAGTAGATTCAAATTAATGGTTGCTTGCTACACCTGATTAGCTTTTCATGCATGGACACTAATTTAGTGCAAAATCATAGTACTGTACATTTTGTGAGTTTAAAATAAAATATTAATAATTTGCTGTAATTAAATAAAACTATATTGTATTTAACCATTTAAATAAATAAATCTGTAATAAATTCTTAAAGAGATAATTGTGGTGCTTTTGTTAATATTATAAATACGTACTATTTATCTTTTGCTAAGTAATGTACAGTTATTAACAGAAACTATTTTGTATGGAACAATTTAATTAAATAAATCTGTATTCTTACAGACATAATTGTGATACACTCATTAATATTATAAATACGTACTATTTATCTTTTTGCAAAATAAAATACAGTAATTATCTCAAACTAGTTTGTATAAAGTAAGTTAATTAAATAAATCTGTACTATACTCTTACTGTCTTACAGATATAATGATACTTTAATAAATAGAAATATGTTCTGGTCTTGTTTGCAATAATACAGTAACTTACTATATTCTGTCTAAACACATTTTACCTCGATGAATCTGTACTATATTGTTAAATATGTGTACACTCCGTGAGATGTTGAATATAAGTATATGATTTTGTTTGTGAGGTTTTGCAAATAAGATAATTAATGGAAAATTTATAGAACTATGTGATTGTAAACTGTATTTGATTTATATGTATTAAACTCAATTCATTTAATTAATAATTGTAAACTAAAACATAAAAGGAAATCTACGTTTTCATGATGATGTTGCAGGGTTTTTTTTTATGGTACCTATGTTAGGCCTTCAAAGGCGAAAAGAGGCACGAGCCATACCTGCTTGGGACATATTTGATTCCGTTGCCTGATCCAGACAGATTCATCAATCTCTTATCCAGGAGCAATTTCCACTGAAGTTCCGCTTCAGGATTTAACCATTTTGAATCGGCCGTGTCGTAGTACTAAAGTTTATGTTGACGCTTTATTGTAAGTAGACATTTGAGTTAGTTGAGTTAGGCTAGCCTGGACAAACAAAAATTGAACTGGAAAGACTGTGCCGACCTACATCAGTGCCAGCGGTGTATAACTTAGATTGTAAAAACTTTAGAATAGTAGATTAAGTTTTATTAA
>JAGFPH010017582.1:0-17465 GCA_018207615.1 Philaenus spumarius | reverse complement strand
AAATACAGTATGATGAATGCTCGGTTATAAATCAGAGACTTTAATGCCAGGGCAAGAACGATTGCTTTGCATTCTGATTACCATCTTCGCAAGGTTCCCCCTGACCGATTTTAATTTCCTCCATCACGCTAATTGACGACGATGGTCGATGTTTAAAGAGGCGCTTCATTTGAATATTTCGAACCCTAATGTCCTGTTCATCTTGTGGGGGGCCCATCAATGATGTATCGTTTTGCTCGGTAAACTTTTTAAATAAGTAATTTGTTCGGTTCCAGTGGTTTTGACGAATACGATGACGTGTTGCGGGGATTGATGGCTTTTTAAACGTCGGCCAGATGCAGGATGGTGGAATTGTCCTGGAGCGACTCGGCCAGGAGGTACGGACCACCTGTTGCGAAATAATTTACGTTTATTCCTCTTCTGCAATGTTTTTATAGGTTTTTAATGACTTTAGGTGTCCAATTTGTATAATTACACGGGGTTTCTAATGTTCCTGAATCGATGATTGGGTTTGCTTTCGTTCGCGTAGAAAGAATGAGTATTTCTATAGTTAATGGTGTTTTGCTTTATTTTATATTTTAGGAAAATAAAGGTATTTAAAAACTACAATATCATTATAACCAACTCCTATAAAAGCGAGTGAACGAGCGTACGTACATACGTGTGTAACATATAATAAAACAGCTGATTTCACCTATCATCTGTAAACCCAGTGTAGAATATAGTTTGGGGTTATGTTTAAAACTTCAATCATTATAATTTCTTGAGAAGTTGATTTTTTTTTAAAATATGAGTTATACAACTAATGAATGTTATAATATACGTTACGAGCTGCCCGATCCGGCTTTGCACGGATAGACAAATCAAAATTTAATGTATAAACAAAAATATCAATAAATATATTATATACTGTGTATTTCTTATGGGGATTTTTAGTAACTTTGACCCCCCAAACCCCCTAAAATTTATATTTTTTGAAAACCTTTCTTAGCGAGCACCTATGGCCCTAGAGGAAGCTACCTACCAAATTTCATTCCAATCCGTCCGGTGTTTTTTTTTTAGTAACTTTGACCCCTCAAACCCCCCGTAAAATTTAGAATTTTTTAAAAACTTTTCTTAGCGAGCACCTATGGCCCTATAAGAAGCTACATACCAAATTTCATTCCAATTAAGAGCGTTATACATGAATTAGTAAAAGAATCTAACAAATCTGTTAAGTGGTATCTTTAGAATTATCATTATACAGGGTGTCCACGAACTCTCTGGACCCCTTTTGTGGATATGTTCCTGGGGTTCAGACAAACATATTTCACAATATAAACATGGGTCTACGGTGCTTATTTTTTCGTCTGTCTGTCTGTATGTGTTTTGTACAAAATAATCAATATTTTTTGTAGTAAAAAATATACTGAGATCAAACTTCAATATTTGTTGCGTAACCTTTTATTACAGTACGAAAAATTAGAAAATTATTTTAAATATTTTCAAAATGGCGACCGTTCATAATTTTTAATGTTAAATATTTTAAAAACCGCTAACTTTACAAAAAAATTACAAACGTTTACTTTTTTAATGACAAACACAATGGTTTTTTATTTTATCTGTAGCTCAAAGGATAACAGAGATATTGACCAAAAAAAATTATTCACTGCATTTGTTATTATTATTTCCGCTAAGATGCTTGAAACATTTGTCTTCTTGCGTATCCGCCTTTCTTAGCTCTGTCTCTCTCTCGCTTGACGCGTTTCGGGTAGACCCCATCTTCAGAAGCTTTGTTTCCTACTACCTATCCTCTATCCATTGTCTCCTATATATATTTGTTCTCCTCTCCCACCCCCCTTTCAACCTGTCTACTGCCTGTTCTCTAATTATTTGTAAACAAGTAAACAACTATTGTTTGTAAACAAGTAAACAACTATTGTTTGTAAACACGTAAACAACTATTCATTTTAGATCATTGACCTTGGTCCTATTTTTTGTTTTTTTCTCTCTAGAATTTTCTATTTTTATATTAATTTTATACTTTCAAACATAATGTTGGATTGTGTGTTAATTTGCTCATTTATTATTTTTTGGTCTTTTAACTTTAATTTAAATATTTCTATGTTTTCTATTATATTAAGCCTTGTTCCTTTATTTATTGGGTGGATTAATTTCATAGATGTTTGCATATCCCTAGGTTTGTGGTCCTCGTTAATTAAATGATTCGCGAAATTTGAATCTTTTTTGTTATATTTAAATGATCTTATATGTTCTTTATATCTAGTTTTTAATTTCCGTCCAGTTTGACCAATACATTTTGCTTCGCATTCGCATTCTAACTGATATACTCTGGAGATATTCTGAATATTCTGAAGATGGGGTCTACCCGAAACGCGTCAAGCGAGAGGGAGACAAAGCTAAGAAAGGCGGATACGCAAGAAGACAAATGAACAATTTATTCTTGGTAGTTGTCAACAAACCCAGAATTACTGTAGAAAAAAACTATTTTGATGTTATTATGAGCTAAAATAATAAGTTATCTGCATAATGTTCCGAGCACTTTCTGAGCTGATCCCACTAGCAAAAAATAATGAAAAAAGTGCATATAGTCATAGGTCCGGAAATGCTTCTTTAGAGATTTAAGTTTATCTGCACATTTTACTTAAATTAAATTAAATTTTACACCTTAAGCGAGCGCTACCCTGTCCGCCATATTGAATCTAATTCCCATAAGAGCAATGCTACAGAATAAGTCGTTTTTTTCCGTCAATTCGTGGAATAAATTTAAAAATTTGGTTTCATTCTGAAGTACTGTCATATGCGGATGTTGATTGCCGAATACATTTTCAAAAACCGTGTTATTGTTTTCATAAACGTATGATATAAATTGTAAAAAATAGTAATTTTATAAATTTTTTACTCCGTTGCAAAAAGAGATATTGCAAAAAACCTTAGCAATCAACACCCACAATCTATTTTACTTTAAGAAAAAAATACAGCTTTCGTTTTTTGACGAAAATAATACAAACATATGCTTAATAGTGAATGTATGGTTAGGTTATTTTAACATTGAAATTCTTACCCAACATCGCCGTTTTGAATTTAGGGAGCCGAGCCTTAATTAAGGGTCTGCTCCAGTAAACGAGAAATCCACCGGAACACAAACGCCTCTCACAGTGTAGGGCTATCCCTATCTAAACAGTGCAATTTCTTGCAGCTGAACGCTTTGACATTGCCTCATTTCAAACCATTTTATAAGTCTATCTTTTGTAATTGAGTGTTGAAAAAAAAAACTGAATATTCTTTATAAAATTTCGGATCCTGCTTGCAAATTATTTTTCGTTATTAATTTTTTATTGTGTTAGGAAAAAAATTCAAACTTTGTACTTACAAAATGTCAAAATCAAAAGCATTTAAAAAAATGTAAATTGCAAGACGGATGCGTATTGTGACTGTGCTTAAAATGAGACCTTGCAAACAATTTTATGATAAAAAATAAACGAAATAAATGGTTTGAAATTTAACATTGCTCTTACGGGATAAAAATCCAAGATGGCTGCCACTACAGCAGACCCTTAACGTCCTACATATTTCAATAGGGATTCGTTTCTGGGAGTAATCTGAAACACGGTTGAAATATTTCGCCAGCTGTAACTCTCTAAGATTTCTAAGGTTTCTAAGATTTCCACCAATAGTCCTCAGTTCTGCAACTTCTTCTTTTAAATAACAGAGCTGGTCGTTTTCAAAAGAGAGAAAAGCTGGAGCGCAGCTATAAGACTCTTTTGACGAAATTGTGAACGTCGCCCACCTTTGCAAATAACGCTGATCGTACAAAAAGCACCGCACAAAAACACACTCAACTGTGTCCGCTTTTTGTTTCGGAACTTGTTTGCAACGTTGACCCAATTTCGTCGCCGGAAATCAATTCGCGTGTTGAAAGAAACGGAATTAAAGATCGGGTAGGCGGTGGAAGTGGCTGCAAAAACTGTAACCTGTAAGGCTAATGCGCGGTGGTTCACGATCAATCTTTCCCCGAGCTGGAAGGCTTCGAGTCGGTCGTGTCTGGTCCAAAGTCGTGTTACCACGGGTATAACTTTGAGAAATGTTCTATGGGTCAAAATAAAGAGAAAATCAGGCATGAAATTTATATCGGGCATTTTGTTTATTTTACAAAGTAGTTCATACTAGGGGAGACCCCTTCGTGCTCCGCACGCCAACCCCCGATGGAAACCTCTAAAAAAATATATGTTATGTTTTATTTATAGTAAAGGTGTAGGATTAATAATAACCTCAAACCCAATATGGTAAATAATGTTAAATTTTCAAATCAAATTATTTCGTATATTTTATAACAACAGTTATAATAAAGGTTAAAAAAACTAGTAAGGCTTAGGTTTCGAAAACCTAACCAAAACGTTACTCACTATCAATTACCGTGTATTATCAATAAATAGGCTTACTATATGTCTTATTTATTTTTAATTAGGATGTAACATAGTTTTTTCTTATTTTTAAATTCCTTAACTCAAGTTTTTATTGGTTTGTGTGTGTTGAAACATGTGTTAACTTGTTAAATAACTTAAAATATTATTTTGTATTAAGCTGGACATCCGAATCAACTGTTTTATCTGTTATTTTATTCAATTGGATGCTATGGTAATGAATGTCTAGGTATAAAATAAATTGATATTTATTTTATTTTACTTGCCACAATGGCAACATTTACACATGATTTATGTTTTTGTGCACATCTTTAAATGATATAAGTTTCACCTTTCAATTGTCGTTTTTTAGTTTTTCATAATGTTGCTTATTTATTGGTATTACAGCTGTTATCTATGTGTT
Organism: Philaenus spumarius; assembly: GCA_018207615.1. Taxonomy (NCBI): domain Eukaryota; kingdom Metazoa; phylum Arthropoda; class Insecta; order Hemiptera; family Aphrophoridae; genus Philaenus; species Philaenus spumarius. The sequence goes on along the minus strand of JAGFPH010017582.1, from coordinate 12,638 downwards.
TAACGTCCTGTGATGTTGTTCGTTGAAAGATACTGGCCACTAATGATTTTCTCTGAGCCAGCTGATTCCTTTTGCTACAAATTGTCTGTTCTTAGATGCACAATCGCGTGTTTTAATAATCAGCTGATTAGGGAAACTAAAAATGATGATAAAATACGTTTTAAAAAGTTCTTTTATTACATTCTAAGTGAAATTATTTCAAAAACGTAAGTAAACTGTGCAAATATAGAATGATTGATCTTTCATTTAAAACAAACCGCGTGTAAAACGGTTCAGTGGAAACATCAAGTGAACTCTTGAAAAAAGTGCAAAGTTGAAATTTTATCCCATGTTAAATTGCCGTAAGAAAACTCTTACTTGTTTTTTAAATGGTTACTGACCAGATACGAAAATCTAAGGTAAAGTGTGCAAATATAGTGGCTATTCACATTCATATGAAACTACCCGCGTGTAAATCGTTCCAGTGGAAGTCTCACACGTACTTCCGGAAGATTTTTAATTTTGTGTTTTCATATACAGGGTGTTTACTAAAAACCCTTAAGGACTTTGGGATGTGATTCCTCATACAAAAAGTAAGAAAAAAGTTCCTATAAACATAGGTCCGAAAACGCTTCGTTTTTCAGATATCCGCCATTTTGTTTTTTGTACAAAATAATTCATATCTAGAGAACGGTTTGACTGATTGAGTTCAAACTTGGCATGAAGTTTAACCTGTCAATGATATACCTCAAGAAAAATAATCGATTAAATCCAATCATGCGTTTCAAAATGGCAGCTGTTTGAAAACTTCAAACCTAAATTACTCCAAAACCGTACATTTTAACGAAAAATGTCAAGCCCCCTTTTTTGTGGCCCTTTCGGATGGTGTAACTGTCAAAACAATCGGATGAAGGATAATAGCTAAGTTAAAAGGTAATGACAACAAATGTCCATACAATATTGTAGTATTTACTGTGTTGGTATAGGATGCCGGGTTGAACAAACCAATTAGTACACATAACTTGACTGTTATCCTTCATCCGATTGTTTTGACAGTTACACCATCCGATACGGAATCAAAAGGGTTACAAAAAAGGTGTCTTGACATTTTTCGCTAAAATGTACGGTATTGGAGTAATTTAGGTTTGTAATTTTCAAACAGCCGCCATTTTGAAACGCATTATTGGATTTAATCGTTTATTTTTCTCGGGACAGATCATTCCAAGTTTGAACTCAATCAGTCAAATAGTTCTCTAGATATGTAATTATTTTGTACAAAAAACGAAATGTTTATATGAACTTACTTATTTTTAGCTATAGAATAAGCTTCCAGACATTGCCGCACATTTCTGAATCATCCTGTATATATAATGTTTTAATGAAAACCCAAAATGGAAAAACCACAGGCCGATTAATTAGATACACATAAGAAATACATCATTTAAAAAATACTATTTAAAAACAACATATATATCTACGCCTACCTAATTATGCTGACGGGGATTTTTAACTTGGTAAATTTATAGAATTATAAGGATTATAAACTGTAGGCCTATTTGATACAATTGTTTATTTATATACATTATTATATATTTAAAGAAAGATAATAATATTATCTTTTAATTGCTTTTTATTTCATATTGATAAATCAAAATGATTCAGAAGTTATTAGCCTAATATTATAGTCAAGAAATTAATAATCGAATATGATTAGCTGAATAGCTGCCTCTGTGTACGAAATAAACGAGTAGAATTTGTTTGCATCTAAGCCTCCACTCGCTTTGTAAGTTTAGGCCTACTTCTCGAGTTTGCGGTCTCCGCACGCCAACCTTCGTATTGGGAGAATTTTCAATACACAATGCATTGAGTGCTTCGCATGCCAACCCCCGTATTGGGAGTATTTTCAATACACATGCATTGCGTGCTTCGCACGACAACCCCCGTATTGAAAGTATTTTCAATACACATGCATTGCGTGCTTCGCACGCCAAACCCTTTATTGGGAATATATTCAATACACAGTGCATTGCGTGCTTCGCACGCCAACCATAGTATTGGGAATATTTTCAATACACGTGCATTCCGTGCTTCGCACGCCATAACTAGTATTAGGAGAATTTTCAATACAAAGTGCAATTCGTGCTTCGCACGCCAACCCACTTATTGGGAGTATTTTCAATACACAATGTATTGCGTGCTTCGCATACCAATTTTCAGCCTTTGTGCAATGGACGCACATGTGCGTCCGCTTTAAAATATTAGTGATTATTAATTAGAAAGGCTCAAAAGTAAAAAAATAAAGTAATTTCTACTCATAGGCTATAAATATAAAAAATAAAAGATCAGCTCCTAGCATAGGAAATACGAAATTTGCATAGCAGTGAACGTGTTAACAAAGCTACCTTGGCACCCGATTGTTTTGTTGTTTTGCAAGTTCACGATAGGGTCCCTAAATTCAAAACGGTGAAGTTGGCTACCAATATCAATGTTAAAATATCCTAACCATAACTTCACTTTTAAACATATTTTTGTGTTATCTTCGTCAAAAAACGAAAATAGATTGTGGGTGTTGATTGCTAAGGTGTTTTGCAATTTCTCTTTTTGCAACTGAGTAAACAAATTAATAGAGTTTACTATTTATACTATTTACATCATACGTTTATGGAAAAATAAAACGGTTTTTGAAAATGTATTCAACAATCAACATCAGCATATGACAGTACTTCGAAATGAAATCAAATTTGTCCACAAATTAACGGGAAAAAATGACTTATTCTCTAGCATTGCTCTTATGGGAATCGGATGCAATATGGCGGACAGGGTATCCTAAACTTAAAAGGGCTACAAAAAAGGTGTCTTGATTTTTTTGTTGAATGTACGGTTTTCGGGTGATTTAGGTTTGAACTTTCAAAGAGCCGCCATTTTGAAACGCATTATTGGATATAATCGAGTATTTTCCTTAAGATATCCTGGTTAAACTTCGAGCCAAATTCGAACTCAATCAGATAAACCGTTCTCTAGATGAGTTATTTTGTAAAATAAACAAAATGGCGGATATCTTGAAAAGCATTTTTCTAAAAAAAATTATTCTCGATTTTCTCTTAAGTGCCTGCTCCAGTAAACGAGAAAGCAACCGGAAACGAAAGCGCTTCTCACTATATCCCTATCTAAACAGTGCAATTTCTTGCAGCTGAACGCTTTGACATTGCTTCATTTCAAACAATTTTATAAGTCTATCTTTTGTAATTGAGTGTTGAAAAAAAACTGAATATTCTTTATAAAATTTCGGATCCGGCTTACAAATTATTTTTCATTATTAATTTTTTATTGTGTTGGGAAAAAAATCAAACTTTGTGCTTACAAAATGTCAATCACATAACAAATCAAAAGCATTTAAAAAAAACTTAATTCCAAAACGGATGCGTATTGGGACTGTGCTTAAAATGAGACCTTGCAAACAGTTTTATGACAAAAAATAAACGAAATAAATGGTTTGAAATTTAAAATTGCTCTTATGGGATAAAAATCCAACATCGCCGTCACTACATCAGACCCTTATTTCTGACACATGTAACTATTTCCAGAAGTTTTCACCTTACTAGTGGGAAATCCTGTATATATTAAAAGCCATGTATAATTAAATGAAATTGTTAAAATTTGAGCAAGGTGTAGACTTGAAGGGGTTTAAAAAGAATGTACTTAGTGTTTAGTACATTATAAACATATGTTTTTTACCAATTTTACGAGCGCGTTCCCTTTTATAGAATAGGAGAAAGCTGTGTTAAACATAACCTCAATCCGCGCATCAGCTGTTACAATACAATAACATATGATTCCTGTACTTACATCACTTAAAGCACGCGCTTCGGCGTAAAACACCCTACATGCGCACAAAACCATAAAACGTATTTTATGAAAGCCCGTAATTTGTTTGCAAAATCTCCGCCGACCATCTGCGCCGTAATGGGCCCAACACAGGGAGCCCGTATGCTAATACGGACACCAAAAACATAATTACATCCGAGGAGCTGTACCATTGTGCCCGGACCAGACGTGACGATCTAAAGTAATTGACGGTTACCTTACCGTGACGAATCGTGGAAATGCGCCGTGTGAGGTCCCGAACCTTTATAGCCCGTAATTAACAGTTCACTTTATTGTAGGAAATTGCTGAAAACGGCTGCCTCTGATTCCCACGGGGGCTCGAAATCCAAGGGTAAGGTTTTATGTTATGCTCGCACGGCACGAGCATGCTCCACGCGATTCTTCCTCAACTGGCGACACAATTTTCATTAGGGAATTTCCGTAGTAACTCTTATGGTGATACAATGAGCGCCGATCATGGTCCCCAGAACACGTTTTAGGGTATCATTATAAATGTGTTCGCACTCTAACGGTCGCATTTTACGCCCGATTTGCTATCCACGTTGGACGAGTTCGTGAGCCAATAAATGCAACAACAATCGGAACCACGTTTTTTCAGAGGAAGTAACTATTTCTTTAGATTTTCCGTCTAGAATGAAACTTTTTGAGATTTGTCTAAAACAATAAATATAGGACACTGTTCTGTAAATTTTGTTTTTTTTACACGAGCTTATAGATCGCCTGGTTCCCCCAATATTTACCGAAACGTAAAATATTTTAAATGTGAACGACAAAAGTGAGTTTGTCCAGTGCGAGCGAAGCGAAGGCCGCAATCCATAATCCGAGGCAGCAAGGTCGAGGTGCAAACCCGCAAGAGATTGTTTCCTTTGCGAGCTGAACGAAGCAGCACGTGATCTGGCGCTGAAGACTGAGGTGCAAAGAAATTCAACTATTGCATTTCGTACACGTTCGCAGCTTTTCAGCTATACATATACATAAGCACTTAATTTTGGAAATTCCTTCAACTCTCGGCAGTGAATCAGCTGCGTGGTCGAATTATTTGTCTTCAAATATACATCTTATTACTTTAAATGAGCAATTCTTGTATCTTTGTATCTGTCGCGGATCTCGAAAACGGCTCCAACGATTTTGATGAAAATTTGCATACAGGAGTTATTTGACGTCAGGAATTGAATGCGCTAGGTCTTATGTCTTCAAAAACGTGCATAAAGTATTAAAAATGCGCATAAAATTGAAAATCTGAACTTCTTTTTATACCACCATTCAAGTCACTTGGAAGGCGAATAGGTACAGCTTCTTTTTATACCTCCTTCAAAGTCACTAAATATTCCAATAGATACATTACACATACACATTATACATATACATACAATACATTATAGGTACAATCCTGATGTTAAAAATATTGAACGATGCTCACCCAGGTACAAACGAGCCAAAGATTAGCGAGAGCCTTTAGAGAGTTTTCCAACTGCGAGCGAAGCGTCCAGGGGCTTAGCCCCTAGTTATTTTTTAAATGTAAAAGAGCGAAATAATAAAAGGAAGAACTCGCGGAACTGCCGACAGAAGTGAAAGCTGCAATGAATATAAATCTTTGGTCATATTGGTTTAATATGAAATATGATTATTTTAACTCTACCAAGTGAACTATTTCAACCCAACTTACAAAATGAGGAAGCACAATGTCCATTTCAGAGGCATTACCAAGTAAACTAGTTTACTACATACGGAATGAGGAAGCACATTGTCCATTTCAGAAGTATAACCAAGTTAATTATTTTAAAACAACCTACGGAATGAGGAAGCAATTGTCCATTTCAGAAGTATAACCAAGTTAATTATTTTAAAACTACATACGGAATGAGGAAGCACAATGTCCATTTCAGAGTTATTACTAAGTAAACCATTGTAAAACAACTTACGAGATGAGGAAGCGCAATGTCCATTTCAGAGGTATTATTAAGTAAACTATATACTCTGCTATACACACATGTGTTCTACATGTAGTAGAGCGTGACGGAATATGCGTGACGGTAAAATCCGATTGACCGCCCGCAAAATATTTTGCGCCTATAGAAGTTTTCACTTCAAAAAGAAAGGGTCCAGTGATGAAAATAAACATCTAGCTTAAATATGTACTTGGATTAGCGGAAAAAGCTAGGTGCGTGGCCAGACAATATAAAATTTGTACGTCTTTTAAAACACATAAAACTGTTAGACAATATCTCGTCCAAACTAAACCTAAAAATTGGGAACAGGACACTAAAAACTGTATTTACAGTATTAAAATGTGAGTGTGACGGGCAATCTATTGGCCGTCGTCTTGAAACTTACTTTGTGTATTCATCTTTGAACTATAATCGAGTAACAAAATAATATTTACATGCAAAACAATTTTATTGAACAGAACACAATATTAAAATACAAAGAGAATTGTTCTCAACTTACACAAACAGTTGCAGAGAGCCACATGTGTTTCAAATATAATGTAACAATAAAAAAAAACATATGTTCAAATCAAACAACTTACAGTCTGTGTATTTGGATTACAAAAGCACAAAAGATATGTGCGAATAATATTTAAAACATCCTCTCCCTTTTAAAATTTGATAATTCTGCGATTAGAAAAACATTTTAAAGTTTTTGGGGAAGTGTCGGTTGTCTTCCGCTCCCAGTTTTCTTCTCAACATTAACTTTTCGTTTATTGTTTGCTTCTTTATTAGCGAATTTCCATAGGAAAAACGAGCTATTGCAAGGATCTTTATGGTAAGACGTAAGGTCGGGAGTAGCAATTGAGCACCAATCATGGTCCCCAGTGGAATCTGTTTGCCTGTAAACACGCACAGACGTCGTAGAAAACCGGTACCAAAATCTTCGCAATTTTATTGCGTAGAGTTGAAAAGATTTTGAGGTTCGTAGCGTTAGTCGATTTTGAGAGTTAAAAAGTCGTAGCGTGTCGGGGTCACGTTTTTGGGTCAAAATTTTGAAAATATTGGGTCAACATTTTGAAAATTCTGTGTGGGGTAACGTTTTATATGTTTTTGGGTACGATCACACTTTCTCTATACTATAGTATAGTGAGAAAGTAAAAGATGAGTACACAAAGTAAGTTTCAAGACACCGGTATAATAAAGTAATAAATCCTGTAAATATTGTCCAAATATTTCCCTGAAACTTTTTTTTTTTCGATACTGCAAATCCTGGTTTTTCTTACTGCCTACATTATGGGAACTTTTAAGTAAATGATGGTAAGTAGAATTTCGAAACCTACCTGTAGGCAGAACCACGAGATGGGCTTAAGTTGACATAGTAACAATAAATAGGTTCACCCAGTTTTGAGAAATTTATCACGAATCCGTCTCCACAGCACCGAGTCTCCACAGCGCCGAGCGGGCTACCTGGCATAATCTGACAGTTTTGACAGCCCAATTTTAATTCACAAAAGCAACGAACCGTGGTAATGGCGTGAATAATGGCGTGTACGCCTAGAATTCTAAAGTAACATAATGAATTTATGTACTTTTTATGTAATTTTATCTCGTAGTTAAACTTGAATGACTATGTAGAGCCACTTATATATTAATAGAATGGTTTATTTTAACATTACACATCAAATCAAAGAATGACGCAAAATTTTGCCTACATTTCATTGCAGACATTACCTAACGTAACTTAACCTAACCTAACCTAACCTAATACTAATCGAATTATAAAGTAACATTGTATTTTTAGTTTAATAAAAATACGACAAATATTTACTCCTTCACCGATACAAATAAACGGTATCAGTTAACTGACACAAACTTTCTCCCAACTTACTGTAGTCAAAATAATATTGTTTTTAATCATTTTATTTACTACTTTTTAGAACAAAACAAAATAATAATATTCTACCTACGTCAATCGTATAAAAAAATTATTGTTGCAGGCGGGATTCGATCGCGCGACCTTTGAATTACTGGCCGTGCTCGCTACCGTGGTGCTACCCTGTGCGGCCGCTGCCGCGATGCTAGATTGACAACACAAACTTGTTTATTTTTAAACATTTCCCCATAATTATAAAACGCCGAAGTTTTGATAAAAGCGGGTGGTGTCATTTTGTTTGGCATCTTAAGCACGATAAATACTGAAAATTTCATCAAAATCGTTAGAGCCGTTTTTGAGAAATTTTCATTTTTGTCGTTTTTTATGGGTTTTTATTGGTAAATTACCCTTAAAAATTAAAAATTCCAAAAAATGAAAAAACGCCTGGAGATATTAGGGTTTAGTACCTACATACCAAATTTCATGAAAATCGGACCAATAGTGTCCTCTCTGGTCGTGTATACATACAGACAGACTGACAGACAGACACCACTCTAAAAACACTTTTTTGGGTTCAGGGAGCACCAAAACAAAAAATTCCACTAAAAATATTTTTGGGTTCAGGGAGCACCAACACAGATAATTGCACTAAACAATTTTTTGGGGTTCTGGGAGCACCAAAACAGATAATTCAACTGAAAATTCAAATTCGAACATTTTTACGAAAACAATACTTTCTCCATATACTACGTATAGGGTGGAGAAAGTAAAAAACAAAGCCAGAAGGACGCTTTTTATATTACTGGACTTGATGTGTAATGTTAAAATAAATCATTCTAGTAATATATAAGTAACTTTACATAGTCATTCAAGAGTAACTGCGAGCATCTCAAAAGTACGAGATAAAATTACATACATTCATTATGCTACTTTAGAATGGAGGCGTATCATGTCTGCAATGAAAACCATTACGGATTCATTTTAAAAGAGAAGATATTAACCCTCGTCACTTCTGCATCACTGAGCAGACCCTTTGATAATTTATGGCCTCGGTGCTGTGGAGACTCGGCGCTGTGGAGACGCCACCGTTATCTCAGGGATGATTCTGAAAAGAGTAATTTTACTACACAAATTCAGGAAATTCATTTCGGGCTTCTAAAACTGTATACAGATTATTGTGCTAGTAGGGTCATTCAATTTCAAACATTTATTTTTACTTAAGTCTTTTTTCGTTTTATTAAGTTATTTCAACTGACAGGTGTTACTTCCTATTCTTAATACAATATAATGATTACGTCCGGCCGACATATGTAGGTGTCTAGGTATGTGAGGGTTACCTGGAGGCTGTAGGGGGGGGGGGGAGGTCGCCGAAGAATCGTGCGTCTCGAGTCGTGAGTGGTTTCAGGGACATCTTGGTAATCCAGTTAGGGCTTCTAACACGATACAGTCTGGTAAGTACCATCATGGGGCTGATCCCAGTATAAACCCTTTATAGGTCATAAACAATTAGTTAAGCGTACCTTGACACATTCATGCCGTTTGTTTAAAATTTAGTGTTTCTTCGATCAATATGTTTATTTTGGTCTAATATTGACTGTGATGTAGTTTTTAGCTCAACAAAAGTTGTAGTTTTAACAAAAATTTATCTTCCCGATTGAGAACAGCCGGAAAGAACGGGATGGTGAAGTAAATTGAAATACCGTACTCGAAATATATTACTAGGATTTGTTTGCACCTTCGACTCAATCGCTCCTTCGTTCCACCTCGACCTTGCAGCCTCGGGTTATGTACTTTGCTTCGCCGTTGGTCTCGGATGAGAAGATCCCCCCCCCCCCGTCTGTTTGAACCGGGTACTTTTTAGCGAATTTCCATTAAAAAAATGAGCTATTGCAGTGGCCCTTATGGTATGACCCACGGTCGGGAGTAGAAACTGAGCACTTATCATGGTCCCCAGAACACATTTTGGGGTGTCATTAAAAATCATGTATGTAGACCTATATATGTGTTCGCACTCTAGCGGCCGCATTTTAAGTCCGATTTGGTTCGAATTTTGTACACATGTTGGTTGTCAACGTCGCTCGGACGAATTCGTTAGCCAAAAGAATGAAACAATCGGAAGCACTTTTTTTTCCAGGAAATAAAAATTTTTGAGATTTTTCCTAATGAATTTGTTTTTGAGTTTTTCTACAAATATAAATGTAGGATGTTATTCTGCACATTTTGCTTTTTTACGCGACCTTATAGCTCGCTTGGTTTTCCCAAAATCGATCAAAACGTAAAATACCATAAAAGTACCCGGTTCAAAGCCATTTGGTGGATTCTACTGTGGGGTTGGCGTGCGGAGCACGCAATGCATTTTGTATTGAAGATACTCCCAATACGGTGGTTGGCGTGCGAAGCACGCAATGCCTTGTATATTAAAGATACTCCCAATATGGGGGTTGGCCTGCGAAGCACGCAATGCCTTGTATATTGAAGATACTCCCAATACGGGGGTTGGCGTGCGATACACGAAATGCATTGTGTATTGAAGACACTCCCAGTATGCGGAATGGCGTGCGAACCATTTTGCAGCTATTCAGCACCGTCGTGAATAGATCTATTTCCCAAATTGTTGGTTGAAACCCTAAAACATAGGCCTATAAAGTTAATTTTGGCAATTTGCTCAACTCACGTCAGCGGTTCAGCTGCGTGGTCGAATTACTATGGTATTTTACGATTCAATCGATTTTAGGGGAATCAAGCAAGCTGTAAGGTAGTGTAAAAAAACAAAATGAGCAGAATAATGTCCTGCATTTATTTTGTTATAATTCCAAACAAGATTCACGCACTCGATTTTTTTGGTTAACGAACACGTCCGAGCGACAACCAATTTGTGTACCAAATCTGACTTAAAATGCGTCCGCTGGAGTGCGAACACATATATACATACAATTTTCAATGGCACCCCAAAACGTGTTCTGGGGACCATGATCGGTGCACATTTACTACTCCTGACTTTAGGTGACACCATAAGGGTCACTGAATTAGCTCATCTTTTCTATGGAAATTCGCTAATAACAATACACTAATTCTCACACACATACGTTTAATAATGAAACTCGTTTCAACGACTAAGTCGTCATCTTCAGGGACTCAAACTAACAAATTATAATTTGGCGATGTTAAGTTATATTTTAAACGTTTTTGGACTTCTAGCCTCCAGGATTGTATATTATTGAAGTTTGTTTTTTACCTTATATGGTCCGTCACGATCCTTGTTTGTTTGGGTTTTTAAATTACCGGTTTCGACATTGCGGTCATCGTCAGATATTAAAACACAGTCATAATAAATAAATAGATGTAACACACATTATAAAAACACTTAAACAAAAACACTATAAAAGTTTTAAAAATTTTCACAGTAAAGGTGATCACCATGCATGGTTCACTGTGGAAGTCAAGTGCACACTGCTAAAGAATGTGGTCTGCACTCATAATGTTTGTGTTCAATGAGTCAACATGATCCACTGATGTTTGCATAGATATAATTGTGTTGAATATGGCATTTGAACCATGGAGTATTTTATCATTTAAAAGAAGGTCTTGTTGTGATTTTGTGGCCTTATATATTTCTAACTGCTCCAACAGATTACAGTGGAAACTCAGTACACTCACTTGAATAGAACCATCCAACTTCTACTTGGTAGGAGATGTGCATCTCGAAATCGTTTTGCATTTAGGGTTGGAGCAGCCAACCAAATTTTGTTCGTACAAAGTTTGCTCAGTAAGGTATTTTTTGTCAGGAGTTTTATTTTTTGCCTCTATAAAGCATTTCCCACACATTACCTTAAGACTCGGCAGACCCATCCACCATCTTTAATTTCAACTCCCAACGTTAAATGCGTAACAAGATTACTGGAGTAATAATGATCAGAAAATTATTCTGAATATGCAATTTTAAAGGTTAGGACAGTCCGAACGTGGATGTCTTTTTGTTTTTTAAATAATTTTTTAACAAAATTTGTTCTTTGACTTAACTCAAAATCAAAATTTGCTATTTTGTGTCTTATTCAATAATGCAAATATCAAAAAATGTAAAAAGTTCACCACATTCGAAGTTTAATTACCTTTCAAATAAAAGTAATTTCAATAAATTCCGATATTTTATGACTAAAAATTCTGGTTTATTGTGGAAGCATGTACACGCCGAATTTGTGTTCCTACTCGAGTGTACCTGCACTCTGGTGGTTATCACACCAACTTGTTGCTCGTGGAGGAATGCTAGAAAAATGAAATACGTTCGTTTTTAATGTTTAAGAGAAAGCTGTGTTTAATAACACATATATTTTCATGCATGCTCATTTCTGTACGTTTACATTCTGGGTTACGTCTGAGACCTTCTAGTTTCCGCCTTTACGAATCTGCCCTATATTTGCTAGCGGAAGAATGAAACGCACACAAACTCAATATAGACTGGCCCCCAAGTGGCAGGGCTCTACGTTACTAGCTTTGTGTGTGAGTAGCTCTTCATTCTTCCGTTGCAAATTAAGGTTGTGTCCGGACAGTTCCCCACACTGACACTTCCCCGCAGCCCTTGGACGTGGCTACTTGTTTAATGAGTCAGAAATAATCTCGACTGACATTTCCACACACATCTCCCCCCCCCATCCCTCCCCCAAGGCTACTCTTACGCTTTACTTATACTTCTAAGGCTACTATATGGGGAGGTTAGGTTAGGTTAGGTGTTAGTAATGAAGTACATAGACCGAGCGCTTTTCTGCACTCCAAAGGAGTATTATGTTAAGGTGCATTGTCACTGGTGCGGCTGTAATGATGATCGCTGAAGCTTATAGCCTTACAGGGGGGGGTGGGAGGAGACGTGTTTGGAAATGTCAGTCGAGATTATTTCTGAGTCATTAAACAGGTAGTCGCGTCCAAGGGCTGTGTTGAATTTTCAGTATTTTTTGCAGTGTGTGGAACAGTGTGGG
>JAGFPH010017581.1:0-10252 GCA_018207615.1 Philaenus spumarius | reverse complement strand
AGTGCGTATGTGTTTTTCCTCATCCAAAAGTATTCGGTCCGCCTAAAGAACTTTTCACTTCATAAACTTAAAATGGATAAAAATATAAAAGAGCCTTTAGTTCCAATCTATTTGAAAAACTAATCATTTACTAAACTACAACAAATTGTTCTTAATTGTAAATACATCAGATATTAAATCATCGCTGCTTCCCAAATTAATGATATTGTTCTTTTCTTTCAGAAAAAGCGATTTCGTGTCATCAACCATCACCGCTAGGATCCAAGATATCGCCAGTAGATTGCACAACCTGTCACCAGATCGCAGGAGCGTACAATGCACTACCGTTAACAAAAACATCAGATTCGACTAACTAGACTAGCTTTGTCACTCAGTAGAATTACCCGCTTCTGTATCTTATAAATAATGGTTGTATAGATAATATGTGTTATTAGGTAATTATAAGGTTGTTTCGAAGTTGCAAGAAAATTGTTATGAAAATGTAAATATTCTTAGGAATCTCTTAACATTGTAAACTTAAACTACCCTCCGTTAGTGTTTCAGAAAGTGCGCAAGCAATTATAGTTAAATATTAAGGCTCGGCACTGTGTTGACCGCAGCTCTCCGAGTGGCAAAGCTGTACACTACTAGCATTGAGTTTACTAGTTTTTCATTCTTCCGCTAGCAAATACAGAGCAGCTTCATAAACGCTGAAAATAGAGAGTTAGAGAGTTACTGTGAAGAAGCGGCTTCCTGTGTGCGCAGAAGCAGGGACGGCCAATGCGCATGCGCTAACAGCATTGAGGTCAGCGTTAGCATGGAGGAGCATACCTATACCTAATCCCTTCCACACTCACATCCCTACCTGCGCGACCCGCTTCTTCTCATTTATTTCCGTCTGCAGATGTTTCCACAATAACGTGGATTTTTCGTCATAAATTATCCAAAATTATTGAAATTACTTTTACTTGAAACATAATTAATCTTCGAAGGTAGTGATCTTTTCACAATTTTATATTTGCATTATTGGATAACAAAAAAAATCGTAAACTTTGATTTGAGTTAAGTCAAAGAACAAACTTAGTTAAAAACATAATTTAAAAACTAAAAGATATCAACATTCGGACTGTCCTAACCTTTAAAATTACACATTCAGAAAACTTGTCTGATTATTATTATGCCAGTAATCTTATTACCCGTTTGAGACTGTTATGGGAGTTGAAATTCAAGATGGTGGCTGGATCTGCCGAGCCTTAATCCGTGTTAAAAACATTATGGGTGCTAGATCATTCAAAGCTAAAATAGAAAAGAGTTACAAGTACACAACATGGTGCAGCCAAGTTTGGTTTACGTTCGTTCGGTACATGAGAGCCCATATGATGTTTTCTAAGGGGGGCTAGAAGAGGGGTATGCGGCTTAACACGTTCACTGCTAAGGACGCACATGTGAGCTTGACACTGAACACTATGAGAAGCGGCCGACGCACAGTGCTCCGCACGCCAACCACCATATTGGGAGTATTTCCAATATAAAATGCATTGCGTGCTTCGCACGCCAACCTCCGTGTTTGAAGTATTTTAATACACAATGCATTGCGTGCTTCGCACGCCAACCCCTATATTGAGAGTATTTTCAATACACTACGCATTGCGTGTTTCGCACGCCAACCTCCGTATTTGAGGTATTTTTAACACACAGAGCATTGCGTGCTTCGCACGCCAACCCCCGTATTAGCAGCATTTTCAATACACATAACATTGAGTGCTTCGCTCGCCAACCTCCGTGTTTGAATTGTTTTTAAGACAAAGAGCATTGCGTGCTTCGCACGCCAACCCCGTTATTGGGAGTATTTTCAATACACAGTGCATTGCAGCTCATGCTTAAACTCTTGTAAAAAATAAAATAAGTATATGTAAAATCAAACGGCACATAACATTTAAAACACATTTTAGTGCTAATCTCTTTAAAGAAAAATACCTGACTAAATTAATAATACACATCCTTTCCTTGGGAGCCGTGGCCCAACCCTCCTGCCCATTGGTATGGGCGCCCATGGTTCGGTAGTTATGAGAAACAAACTGGCGGAAATCTAGTCTTGTATGTAAGCCTACTTGTTAAACATAGATCGATTTTGACGAAACTCATAATGCGTTCTCGGGCCAGGGAACTCGGTGCTGAAGTATGTTTAAATATTTGCCCAATAATCCTTTACTATCGAATTTCCATAGGAGTCAATGAGCACTGATCATGGTACGTAGAACACGTTTTGGGGAGTCATTAAAAATGTATATATCCGCATGTTACGTCCGATTTGGTACACACTTCAGTTTTCTAAGTCTCTCGGACGAGTTCGTCAGAAAAAAAAAACAACAACCGGAAGCACGTATTTTGACTGGAAGAAAAAATATTTTGAGATTATTAGTATCTAATGGAATAACACTTTTCCAGCTTTATACAGGGCGATTCAGAACTATATGGCAATTTCTGTGTAGCTCATTCTATAACTAAAAATAAGAAAAAACACGTTCATATAAACGTAGCTCCGAAAACGCTTCGTTTTAAAGATATCCGCCATTTTGTTTTCATTTTTTACAAAATAATTCATATGTAGAGAAATGTTTGACTGATTGAGTTTAAACTTGGCATGAAGTTTAACAACAATGATCTATCTCACAGTCAAAACGATCGGATGAAGGATAATAGCTAAGTTATATGTAATAATTGGTTTGTTCAACTCGGCATCCTATACCAACACAGTAAACACAACAATATTGTATGTACATATGCTGTTTTTATCTTTAACTTAGCTATTATCCTTCATCCGATTGACAGTTACACCGTCATACAGGGAATCAAAAGGGCTAAAAAAAAGGTGCCTTGACATTTTTTATTAAAATGTACGGTTTTTGAGTAATTTAGGTTTGAAACTTTCAAACAGCCGCCATTTTGAAACGCATTATTTGATATAATCACTTATTTATCTTGAGATAGATCATTGATAGGTTAAACTTCATGCCAAGTTTGAACTCAATCAGTTAAATAAAAACGAAATGGCTGATATCTGGAAAATGAAGAGTTCTCGTGTCTATGTTTATGTGAACGTTTTTCTTATTTTTAGCTATAGAATAAGTTACCGAGAGATTGCCGGATGGTTCTGAATCACCCTGTATTCTTGCAACACAACTTATCAATCACCCTGTAGGCAAGTGCAAAACATCCGCTCAGAAATACACGAAGACATCTGGTTACATGTACATGCTCGTATGAACTCGGTTACAAGAATATTTACTGAAAACCAATTCGCCTTCAATCAAAAAGATTTACAGTAAGTAAAGCGTTATTGAGAGTCTTTCCCTTTAAGAAATACTTTCAAGTCGCTGTGTAAGGCATACGTTAAGCTGTAGTTAGTTATAGGAAAACTTAAGCCGATTATACTGAAGTACGCTAACGCTATCTACAGTAATACTGTGTAATTACATGATTAAGACGTCACAAATTCTACTTTAAGGAGTACCTGAAGACGATGAAATTATTGCTTCTTCGGATTTTATACGACTTATTGTTTCCGAAAATAGAAATAGTTCGTTCGCGCAGATGAACCACTGACGTGAGTTTATCGAATTTGCAAAATTAAGTTTATAGGCCTATGTTTTAGGGTTTCAACCAACAATTTGGGAAATTCACGACGATGCTGAACAGCAGCAAAATGGTTCGCACGCCAACCCTCGTATTGGGAGTATCTTCAATACACAATGCATTGCGTGCTTCGCATGCCAACCCCACGGTATAATCCACCACATGGATATATCATATATATAAATGATTTTGAATGACACCCCAAAACGTGTTCTGGGGACTATGATCGGTGCTCATTGGCTACTCCCGACCTTGGGTCTTACCATAAGGGCCACTGCAATAGCTCATTTTTCCTATGGAAATTCGCTAAAAATAGGAGATTATTCTGCGAATGTTTCTTATACATATATATATATGTAAACATGTGTTCGCACTCTAGCGGCCACATTTTACGTCCGATTTGGTTCAAATCTGGTACACATGTTGGCTGTCTTCGTAGCTCGGACGAGTTCGTTAGCCAAACAAATCCAACCATCGGAAGCACGTTTTTTAACCGGAAGTAACTATTTTTAGAAATTGTTCCTACGAGTTTTTCTACAAATATAAATGTAGGATATTATTCTGCACATTTTGTTTTTTTTACGCGACCTTATAGCTCGCTTCGTTCCACCAAAATCGATCAAAATGTAAAATACCATAGCCGGGTAAAGTTCCCGGTTCAAAGCCATGTGGTGGATTCTATCGTGGGATTGGTGTGCGAAGCACGAAATGCATTGTGTATTGAAGATACTCCCAATACGGGGTTGGCGTGGGATTCACGCAATGCATTGTGTATTGGAGATACCCCCAATATGCGGAATGTCGTGCGAAGCACGCAATGCATTGTGTATTGAAGATACTCCCAATATGCGGAATGACGTGCGAACCACTTTGCAGCTATTCAGCACCGTCGTGAATAGAGCTATTTCCCAAATTGTTGATTGAAACCCTAAAACATAGGCCTACAAACGTAATTTTGGAAATTTGCTCAACTCACATCAGCGGTTCAGGCGCGTGGTCGAATGATTTTTTTTTCAATAAACCCCAAACACGATTCATTCTAGTACAAAGTTGATGGATGTTTTTGGCTAACGAACTTAGAAAACCAGCGTGTGCACTAAATTTGACCAAATGTGGTAGTCAAACCGCGAACACTAAATGCATATCCAATCTGTTTGCGAACTTCATTCTATCTACACTATAACATAAACCAATGTACATTATAACACCTTTATTAACTAACACCCTTGTAGAATATAAATTTATTTAGAAATTGTAAATTTGATACTCTCAGTGTTAGTCACGCACTCAAATTGATGTAAAAACCAAAAATAAATTGCATTGTTATTATTTTAGTTGTTTATTGTGTACTATACCTGAAATAACCTGTGTCGTGGATGGGGAAAGGTTGGTAATTGTAGAGCGGCCTATCTTAATTAATTGTGCTGCGTCTTTCTCGCACCCACGCAAACTATAGGCCTACTTTAGACATAACAGTCTTTAACTGTTGAAAAACCTTTATTATTTAGGTTCCAAATAGGGGGGTTTCAAAGTAATAAACAGTCGATTTAAACGCCTTAACTGTGTAGGCTTTGTTAATTTTACAAACTATTTGCAACAAAAAAAAGGGTTAAATAAAATAAAACTTGAACACAAAATCTCACAACAAATACGTTAACTAAATTCAAACGGGTTTCAACGTCAATGCCGCCATCCTCACTAATGCACGGGCTACAGTAACCAAACTATAACTGACCCAAACTCTTTTATAAACAAAAGCGTGTTATTCTTTCTGCTGCATGCGGGAACTTTTAGTTCTGTAGTTTTTAATATTCTAGACTTCTTTCATAGCATTTCGATGCAATACATGTACCACCAGGAGTTCCCATCCCCCCCGAAGCCCATGGCGCAAATCCCCCCCCCCAATACCTGTCAGTAGATTCCCACCCAAATATTTCAGCCATTAAAAATCACCCAATCTCAATAAACAAAAACCATTGGAAAGGAAATGTTTCAAACTTTAATTAATTGTTTTGTAAAACGTATATTTACATAATATGTAATCATCGTTTTGAAATTGTAGTTGTCTAAACAGGCGTTGGCCATTATAGTTTAGAACTAGGGGAGACCCCTGCGTGCTCCGCACGCCAACCCCCGATGGAACCTTCTAAAAAGACATGTTATGTTTTATTTATAATATAAAGGTGTAGGATTAATAATAACCTCAAAACTAAGATGATAAATAATGTTAAATGTTCAAATCAAATTATTTCGAATATTTTATAACAACAGTTATAATAAAACTTAAAAGAACCAATAAGGCTCAGGTGCAGGCCTACACTTTAATCAAAACCCTTACGGTACCAAAAAGAGACTATCAATTACCGTATATTATCAATAAATAGGCCTACTATAATATGTCTTATTTATTTTTAATTAGGATGTAACATAGTTTTTTCTTATTTTTAAATTCCTTAAAGCAAGTTTTTATTGGTTTGTGTGTGTTGAAACATGTGTTGGTTGAGCCTAGGCGTAACTTAAAATATTATTTTGTACTAAAAGCTGGCCATCCAAATCAACTGTTTTAGCTGTTATTTTAATCAATTGGTTGCGATGGTAATGAATGAAAATTATTAAAGAAGTTCTTTTTTTCAGTCTAGGCCTAACCTAAAATTATGTTTAATTTATTTTATCTGCCTTAAACACACACATACACACATGATTTATGTTTTTGTGCACATCTTTGAATGTTATAAGTTTCATCTTTTAACTGTTGTCTTTTAGTTTTTCATAATGTTGCTTATTTATTGGTATTACAGCTGTTAGGCCCTTTGTGTTTAATGTTCAACTTGATCCTGTGAATTTGTTCGTTGAAATATACTGGCCACTAATGATTTTCTCTAAGCCAGCTGATTCCTTTTGCTAAAATTGTTTGTTCTTAGATGCACAATCACGTGTTTTAATAATCAGCTGAATAGGGAAACTTAAAGTGATGATAAAATACGTTTTAAGAAGTTCTTTTATTACATTTTAAATGAAATTATTTCAACAATGTGAGTAAATTGTGCAAATACAGAATGATTGATCTTTCATTTAAAACAAACCGCGTGTAAAACGGTTCAGTGAAAACCTCAAGTGAACTCTTCAAAGAAGTGCAAAGTTAAAATTTTACCCCATGTTAAATGTCCATAAGAAAAGTTTATTTTCCATTTTTGACCCAATCAACATAAATATTTTCGAAATACAAATAAAACCTGCACATATAGGACCGCTAACCTTTGATTTGGTACAACCCGCATGTAAATCGGTCCAGTAGAACGGTCAGGCTCGCTTGTCATTAGTTTTGCAAAATTCTTTTAGTATATAAGATGGTAGACAGCGTCTGGGATTGTATACTACGTGAGAGTTTTGTGTTATTTGTTGTAATTTAATGAAACAAAGTGAAATACGTTTATAAAATAGGCTATTTTAAAATTTTGAAGTATACAATTCAATTCTATGATTTATTCTGTACAATTTTTGTAATAAAATTTCATTTTTGGATAAAGCATATTATATTCCTATTTTATTTGTCAAAATAGGCCTGATATTGCTAGCGGTCTTGTAGTAAGAACATAAAAGAGGCGTTTTCTAACAAATTTGTTTGAAATTGATATTTATTTGTATACTCTCTATTTAGAACTGATTTACAAAACGTCTGTATATTTTGGAAAAAAATACAAAAAATATATACTTTTTTTATGTAGGTCTAAAGTTGGATTTCCCTTTACTGAACATATTTTGCTTTCTGAGCTAATAACTTTTTAACAATTTTACACCAATAAATTTTTCAGTTGCGTATATAAATTCTTGGAACTTTTTTTATAAAAAAAAACTATGGACCACTTTTGGATTGAGATTTAACTATTATATTTGACGAATTTTTGAAAAAAAATGCTTGAAAACGGCAAAAAATCCATTTTAATTAACACTGGCGATTCTGGGGTTGAATTGGCATATTTATTAATCGCGAAATATAACCCCAGAAAGAGAAAGATTTATATAAAATAATTTGTTCTTGGAAAAAAATAAAATAAATTATAGGCCTATAATATATTGGGTATATTATTATTTAAATATTAGGTCTGTAAATAATATTGTTTTCATATTGTAAAATTAAATGGGTTTTAAATAAGTACTTAATACTGGGCATTTAAAAAAAGATTATTATTATAAATTTAACTTTACAACGTGAGGCAAAGAAAAAATAGAATACTAGACTAAATATTATAATGGTAATATATAACTGTTTGATATAAGAAGTGTTTTGAATAATACCTATATCTTCACCCAAAAAGTTATTTGTTTGCAGAATGGCATTGGCAGGCTCTCAGCTATGCTGTAAATGTCTATAATATGTTTATACTTTGTTCACAACTTGCGCGATCAAACCCTGCTGTGGGCATCCCTGTGTACCACACTTCTTCATTAGAAACAAATGTAAACTATATTTTGTCGAAAGCTCATCCTTAGCATAGTGCAAAATCCTTAATTTTAAGTGAGAAATTAAGACCAGCAGTGCCTGAAGCGATTATTGTAGAAACATAACCTATTTTGCAGGAGCTGTCTAACCAAAGTTTGCTGAAAAATGCCTGCTTGTACGAACCCAAAGCCCAAGTGAGGCTGGAATATTATCTGAACCAGAATCCCTAACTAGTGGCGGATCTACCATTTGGGCTAACGGGCTTAAGCCCCCTTGGGCTCGTAAACTTACAATAGATAAAACAAAAATAGATAGAAGAAATAATAATAATATAAAGCAACTCCTAACTTACAATAGATAAAACAAAAATAGATAGATAAAAAAATAATATAAAGCAATTTTAGAAAAACTGAAAATTAATTAATTTTCTGCGGGAGTTTGGCCTAGATTACGTCAAATGGATGGGTTTTGTTACTTTTCACTTTACCGTATAATTTAAACGGTGAGGGATTCCCAACTCAACGGCCTGGCCTTAGCCAATATCTTAAAAGGCAGAGAAATTGATGTTGAAAATGTTACAAATGTGTTTTGTCAAAAAAATCTAGACGTATGGTAATTGAAAATCGGGAGTGTGATTGAACATTTCAAAACATTAAAATAAATAAGGAACATATTTTTATGTTTTGTGATTTTTTAAATAAATAAATAACATTGCTGTATTTACATTCTTTTGTTTAAAATTAATAAACCTTTTTAGGTACTACATGAAAAACAGTGTAACAGAGGTTTTTAAATCTATTTATGTGTTAATAACTATAAAGTGCGATGAACCGCATTTATTTCTGACCAAGCACAAAGAAATAAGTCAGTAGGATTTATATTTGAAAGTGCTTTTGTGTTTTTTGCTGCTTAACTTTCAGATTCCTACAGATTAACTTTGGAATGTTCAAAGAGGAAAAGTAAAAGAGAAGACTAGGAAGAAGGAAAAACTGTTCAGTATGTTGCTGGTATATTTTAGTTTGATCGACAGTTTTGCAATTGGTTGTCTCTACAAATAAATCACTTTTTCTGATAGACACCTCTTTGTATAGATCTATTTCCCACATTGTTGGTTAAAACCCTAAAACATAGGGCCTATAAACTTAATTTTGGAAATTCGCTCAACTCACGTCTGCGGTTCAGCTGCGTGTTAAAAATAGGTGAGCATTATTTAAAAAGGTATATATAATAATCTAAGCTTATGAACTTCTTGTTTTAAAAATGGGCAATACAGATACAAAAAGAAAAATGAGTTATTGAAAAAAAAAAACTGGAAACAGATGTTCATAACAGTTTAAACGTTATTGTAGACAATTACCCACGTACAGTCATAACTGAAGTAATTACTCCTAGAGGCTATGGAAGTCTAACCATTCGTATTTGCAACATACACGTTTTTTATTATTTAGAGCCTTTTTTTACCGTCCAATTTAAAACAGTCACGGACAATATCTGGTTAATTATTTAAGTATAATTAACAAAACTAAATAATATCAGACACGAAAGCATGGTTTCCAGAGCGGGCATTATTTACCACTTTATTAGATTTAATTAATCACTCTAATAGCATTATCCCTCATTAGTTTAATGGTAGATGCGTGATGTGGGTATCTGTGCTCCCGATCTCAAGTGGTTTTGGTTTATTGATCAATCTGTAAGAGATTGTAACCTATAGGCCTATAGTTAAACTCTGTACGCGTCCTATATAGTATATTTTTGTAATATTACTAAAGGTGGAAAGTGACTTCTTCTTAGGCGTTATATTTTTTGTTGATAACTGTTTTTAATTAAAAAAAATAAATCATCTTGAATTAATTTTCTTGCAAATTTGTTTTTCAGTCTGAGGCTGCTTATTTTTTCTAAGTTATTTCATCGTCCTAATCATGTTAACTAACAAATTGTATGGCGTTAATTATAATTAGTATTTGTTAATAGCATTTTTTAAGAAGGAAACCTTTAAAGTTGTAAAAGAATTATACTAATATGTGATGAGTTTTTTTTTTATTAGGTCTATTATGTTGGCAACGATTTTGCGTTTTCGCACATTTGACTGAAGATAACTTAAAAACGGATTTAGATATTCAAAAACTAATTTGACCATCGTTTTTTCGCCAAATTTTACATTAAAATATTGTATCACACGACTACCTTATCATT
>JAGFPH010017580.1:3217-17471 GCA_018207615.1 Philaenus spumarius | reverse complement strand
GCGTGAATCAGAAGGCTTGCCTCGATTTTATTCGTCCCGACGTACAGAAGACGTGATCGGAGACCAACCAAACGACACTGTAGGCGAGACGATGGAAGGGTCGCAGGCTCCTAATACCAATATCCGCCGGTCAGAAGACGTGTTAGATAGGGAATGGCAATTAAGGGAAGGAAATATTTCATTAGGCGATCGTATAGGCGATGAAGAGCCGGTATATTTTAGTAATAGGGCAAGTCCTGAGCCAGAAAATGTAAATAATTGTGAAGATACCACTACGTCCCAAAAACCAACCGCATCATTTTCACTAGAAGAAATGTTTTCCCAACTACTCCAACAATCCGAGTCTATAAGGACAGAGGTCCGAAACCAAATACTCAAACAATCCGACCAAATACGGCAGATGGAAGAAAATTTATTCCAACAAATTGCAAAAAAAAATCAGGTATTCCAGGAATTATTAATAAAAGAAGTCCGAAACCAACACCATATGATCAGAGAAGAATTTACCACCACTCTACAACAGAATAGAGCCGAGATCCAGGAACAGATGAATATACAGACTGATCAGCTGAAGCGACATGTTTCCACGATACAGGAACAGACTAAGGAGGAATGCCGGGTGTTAGTCAAAGAAAATTTTCACACAATCACCACCACACTTGTTGAGGAGAAAGGCCGGAGCCAACAGATCGAGCTCGAACACAGCCAACGCATCGACCAGCTGAGACAACTGTTTACAAACCAACATGAGAGGTTCGAGCATTTAGAAAAAGAGGTAAAAGATAACAAACCCATGTCGCCCAAACAAATTAACGTCATCTGCAGCAGACAATTGGATGCAATAACCGACAACAGTATTCCTAAGTTCTATGGTAGGGAACACAACCCTACTGAAATACTCAGAAAAATACGAAAGTTCCATGAACGGAGGGCCGTATATAACCACGATGTTGATCCCACCACTAACTTGATCGACAACCTTGAACTCTGTCTAGAAGGACACGCTGCGAGATGGTTTAGCCTCATTAAAGGAGATATACAATGCTGGAAAGATTTTAAGGAACAATTTGACCTAAAATACTGGAGTCGAGAGATACAACGCGGCATAAAACAAAGGATGGAAGTAGAAAAGTACAGGCCTAATGGTACGCTAAGCCGTGCAGAATATTTTACGGAACGGGTAATCACCTTAAAATCAATGGATCCACCCCTAACCGAAGTTGAGATCGTAACATGCCTCGCTGAACAATTTGAGGAGTTAATACAAGATGCGAGGAGAGTACAAAGAATTGATGGCATCATGGATTTCGTTTTACTTCTCCAAAGAGAGGACCTAAAGGATGCTCAAGTACATAACAGACGAGAACAACGCCCTATATCACCCCCACCCCGAAGAAACCAACCCCAGGCCCGCGAACAACGTTTTGGACCCAGCACCAATTTTCAATTCAGTCCGTCAGCTCATTTTTTGAACCAACGAAGGCCTATACCATCCCAACCACACAATTTCCGACAGCCAAACCAAAACCGTAACTTTCAAAACCCTCAAGAACGTTGTTTTCCAAACAATCAACCCCAATACCGAAACCCATCCTTCCAACCTCAACATCAAAATTATTCAAAATTTACAAGACCGACATTTCATTCAAATAATGAATCAAGACAACAAAATTACCCGACACAGGAACAGATAAACGTGTGTCATGCTGTCGCTGAACGAGTCCACACACCAAACCAGCTTATTACATTCCATCCCCTACCGCCTCTTCAAAAAACTAAGTAGGCCTAGCACAGAAAATGTCACAGACCCTAATGAAGACATTACCCCTGTGCTAAATCTTAATCTCGGATCTAATAGGCCTACAAACAAAATTGAAACTATCCATAATATTTCAGACGAAGCAATAATAATTAGCAACATGTATTGCGACCGAGAATTCCTATTGGAAGAGAACCATTTAGGCCCAAGTTTGAACTCTAATATTAATTATGTCAAGTGCCCGGAGATCGAAATTCATATAGGAAAACAAACTACTTTAGCGTTGATCGATACAGGATCAAACATCTCCTGTATTTCCCAACAATGGTTCCTAGACCATAAAAAATCCTTCGGGAAGTTCGAGGAATTACCTACAACAAATACACAAATACACACTGCTGTCGGATCAAAAACTCGTAAGGTATCGAGAATAGTTATGCTCAGAATGAAAGTTAAAGAAGAAGAATTATGGATAAATACTCTTATAGTACCAAATTTAATTAAGAATATCATATTAGGAATGGACTGGATCAGTGTAACAGAGGCGGAAATAAACTTCAATACGAATACAATGAATTTAAGTATAAATAATAAACAAATCGTCGTGAAGTTCGAAGAAGTGAATCAAGAAGGAATTTTATGCTTTATTACTAAGGAGAACCTACACAAGGAAAATATAATAAATAATAATGAAAAAACTACTAATTTAAATAAATGTAATCAAGAGGATAGTGCAGCAGAGGAAATAACGATTTTGAGCGAACAAGTAATCGACAGTGTTTTAAGAGAAAATAGCAATCTAGGACCAATACAGAAAACTAACTTAACAAAATTACTACTAAATTACCAACATATCTTTTCGGACTCACCAGGGCTGTGTAATAAATATACACATTCGATCAAAATTAACGAAGACAAGACTTTTAAAGGACAATTTTACCCGGTACCTTTAATATACCAAGAGGCAGTAGCAAGAGAAATCAAGAGGATGCTAGATTTAAACATCATCGAACATTCATATAGCAACTTTATTAACCCTATCATCCCCGTAATTAAAAAGGACGGCGAAATACGTTTATGCTTAGACGCAAGGAAAGCAAACGAAATAACCGTTCCCGATTACGAACAAAACAGAGGCATAAACGAACTTCTGGCGAAAGGAACAAATTGCAAATGGTTGAGCACTATAGACCTTACAGCCTCATACTGGCAAATTCCATTAGCACAGGAATCGAGAAAGTATACAGCTTTCCAGTTTAGAGGACGCACTTACCAATACACCGTCACCCCTTTTGGAATTTCAACGTCGCAAGCAGCTTTAGTGCGTGCTTTAGACAAAGTTTTCGACGACAGTGTCGAGGCGTTTACCATTATTTATATCGACGACATTTGTGTTATCTCACCCGATTTTGAGAGCCATTTAACCCACCTCGCATATATTTTAAAGAAACTATCTGACGCTAATATGACTATAAAATTCTCTAAATGTCTGTTTTGTCGAAGTTCCGTCCCTTTCCTTGGTTATACCCTCACTTCTACTGGCCTACAAATGAATGATGATAAAATCAAACCAATCCTAAATTTCCCAACTCCACGAACTCGAAAACAGTTAAAATCATTTCTTGGGTGCATAAATTATTACAATAAATTTTTAAACAGATTTTCGGAAACAATTCAACCACTTCTACGCCTCACCTCGAAAAAGGTCAAATTCAATTGGACAACGTCAGACAATGAAACCTTTTCAAACATCAAAAACCTTTTTCTTAATACACAAATTTTACACCATCCGGACCCAAAAAAGAAATTCTACCTACAGACTGACGCATCAGATGTCGCCATAGGAGGCCATCTCTATCAGTTAAACACACAAGGGGAAAAGGAAGCTATAGTTTTCTTATCAAGGTCCTTACAATCGGCCGAACAACGTTTTACCACAACCGAAAAGGAGTTACTGGCTATTATTTATTGTTTACAGAAAACCAGATACATCATTTATGGAACCAATTTAACTATCCTAACGGACAATCATGCTCTTACATTCTTGAAAACATGTAAACTTTTAAGCGCCCGTCTAACGCGATGGATCCTCGCCATTCAAGACTACAATTTTGATATCCAACATTGTAAGGGTAGCGAAAATTGTACCGCTGATGCGTTAAGCCGAATCTCTCCAACAACAACTACGAATTCGTCCGACGAACAACAAAAATTAATTATGGCCTACATCGAAAGATTACAAGATCCTAATTTATTAATCGAATTACGCAATATTTCTACACACCAACATACTGATCCAAATTTATTAGAAATCATACAAAAATTAAATCATCCTGAACCAACTGGCAATGACTCCAATCAAAATCAACACTATAAATTACATAACTACATCCTATATCAACAACTAGATTCAAGGTGGCTAATCGTAATTCCCGAGAATCTAACGAACCGACTAATATGGGAGTGCCATACGTATTACCTACATTGTGGTGCTAAAAAATGTTTCGACATACTCCGGGAACATTTTATTTTCAAAAATATGGGTCGACGAATACGTACAACATTGGCTACTTGTGACCCATGCCAGAAATGTAAAAGCAATCCACACCCTTCGATAGGGGTATCAAAAGGTATCACATGTACAGAGAAAAACCACCATCTTTCGGTTGACATTATAGGTCCCCTGCCAACAAGTATTGGACGTGTCAAATATATATTTATTGTCTTAGATATTTTCACTAAATTTGTGAAGTTATATCCGATGAGATGTGCCAACGCCAAAACTATGTTACAAAAACTGAAAGATTTACATTTTCCCGTGAACGGATGTCCAAAATATATACAAAGCGATAACGGCACGCAATTTCGAAGCCGTAATTGGATTAAAACCCTCGAAGGTTTAGGGATTAAGCTTATTTTCAACCCCTATTACCATCCCAAAACTAACATGGCCGAGCGTCCGATCCGAGAAGTTAAACGATGTTTGAGGACGTACTGCTCGAGGAAGCATAAAAGCTGGGCTAATTATATATCCGATATCAATACCATGCTTAACGAAGTATCCAATGAGACAACTGGTTTTTCGCCTAACGAGTTACAACTTGGAACAAAAGATACACGATTCTGGGAACCCTATTTAACAAATCAATTCCGAAATGACGTCTCATTAGACACAAAATTATTTTTAACTAAACAACGAATCCAACTAAAACAAGAAAAAAGAGCTGCCAAACAAAACCCAAAAATAATTCCCACATCTTTCGAACCAAACGATCTAGTATTAATTAAAAACTTTCCCTTATCCAATGCTGCCGAAGGGGAGACGAATAAATTATTTGAATTGTTCCACGGACCGTACAAAATATACCAAAGAACCGGTCAATCAACTTATTATGTATGCGATTTAAACGATTTTAACATCAAAGGACCATACCATGTAACGGCACTTAAACGTTATAAATGTAAAGCCTAAGACAAGCCTACTATAAATAGGAACTGACAACAGCTGTTAAACGCCAGGTCAGTGACCTCACTAGACATACTGATGCCCGAAGCAATAGTGTACTTTACACACAACGTTCATTTTAATTCTGTAAATATTTTCATTGCTAGTTCTTTTGTTTCCATGAAAACCTTTCGTTCAATGTTTTCAGGAAAAGTTACTCAGGGGATAATTGTAACAATTCAATATTTCCTTAATTATAAAAATAACAACCCAAAGAAATTATTGTTTTAGCGTGGAACCGTACGAATAATTAAATATCTGTATTTAAAGATCGAATCTTCGTCTAACATCGTCAGCTTTCGCTAAACACGCCTACTTTGGTAGACTCGATAATGATTGGTTTAGAGGTTACACCAAATATGAAAACAGATGTATTCCTTTCTTTTACTTCTAAATATTAAAACTAAATAATAAAATGATATCCTAGTTATAATGGAGTTATTTAAGTATTTTTATTAATACATGACCATTTAATAAGATCAAATTTTTTATAGTAAACTAAATTATATTAGCAGAACCAAAATTTAAATAAATATAGGCCTACTTATAGCCTAAACATAAATATACCAAAAGTGAAGATATCTAGTGAACAAGTGCGTGAGTTACCAGCTGTGTCTCAACAGAACAAAATCAGGCATTATTGTAAAAAAAAAGAAAATAAGGTCACCCAATTTCTATCTTGTGAAAATCAGAGAAGAAATAAAAACTATTATAATCAAACAAGAAAACCTATCTTTTAATTGATACTGAAGAATTGTAAAAAGGCATAATGACCACCAATTACATAAAATAAAATAATAGCCTAACCAACAGAAACTAACCTATGGTGAGATCTATCCATTTTCTATTATACCTTAAGCTAAGTGTAATAGGCTAGGCCTTGAGTGAAAACATTAACTTTCAAAGATAATAATCACAGTAGTGATTATTCCTTGTTGTAGAAACTGTTCCCAGTGTTCTTCCACTAAACTATATATATATATATATATACTGTTATTAATTCATGATATATCTCCTCAATTTACATTTAACCTTATTTTATTTCTTTTATTATTGTTATTATCCAAAGATTTCTATGTTCTGTTTATTATTAAATTTTAATAAATTTTGGGAAAAGCCGGCACCAACCGGAACCCCGAGATAAGAGTGATTAAATAAAATCAATTAATAATTTACGAACAATTTGTTAAATTATAACAAACAAACAAAAATGTTAATTTCAATCGATAATTATTAAGACCAAATGTCTCTTGTTTAAATAAATATTTCATATTCATTCAATATAATTATATTCTATGATTATTTTACCATAAATAATATATAACTAATTAAGATATTAAATAAAGATACCAGGAGTGTTATTGCAACTACAACGCCACAATACCAACCGAGCTATACCGCTCCCAATATTCTTATTAGTAAATATGTTTGTAAACATAGATTAAATATTAAAATAGCAACATAACTTTATAAATAATAAACATACCATTCACAATTGATCTCTTCTTCTTCAAAATCAATGTTCTCATTCATCTCAGAATCACCTACATCTTCTTGCTTAATTTTCTTTTCTTTTTTAATTTCATCTGCTACAAAACAATATTTGTTATCCATCATGTCAAGAAAACTTTCTTCTTTCTTAATTTCAGTACCGGTACACAAACTTTCTTCTTTCTTAAGTTCACTACAGAAACTTTCTTCTTCTTTAATTTCACTACACACAATTTCTTCTCTAATACATTCAAGGTAACAACTTTGGTCGTCAATCAGTTCAAATCTCACTTCGTCTTCTTCTTTTATTTCTTGTTTGATTACCAACTGTTCTGGATCAATATCCATTTTGAAACCTGCAACCAAATTAAGCTCTTAAGTCATTTTCTTAAATGTAAAGAAAACTTGTAATACTAGATTAATTACTGTATTCCTTACTGGTAGGTCTACTTTTAGTTTTTACATTTCAATAGTGGTAAAACCCTTAGGCCAAGGAACCTATTATAACAATGTTATTTTTGAAAAAACTAAATTAGTTAGTTGAATAATTTCTGATCAAAATTTGATACAATTTGTTGATGTCAGTGATATATTCTAAAGATGAATTTATTAGACACTTATATTTACTGCCCATAATTTAATATTTTTTCAATTTAGGCCTGCTAAATATGTATTTTTCAGTGCAAACGCGTCCATTTGAAATTACCGCTCCCTGCTCTTGGTTGTGCTACCGAACAGAGCACGGGACCCTTCAAAACGGAAAATATAAAACTAATTAATTTTAACGCTTCTGATAGATCATACGATCCATCCAGCATTCTGATCGGTCGATAGTTTGAACGCCTGTTTCCCGTTTTTCTAAAGAATATTTAGTCTACCGCTGTCTCTCATGCTGACTCAACGCACCTCGTAGAGGTTTTAATTTGGTTTAAGTTACTAACCAACGCTAATTTAGTCTATCGCTGCATTCGTCACGTTGACTCAACGCACCTTGTAGAGGTTAATTTTGGTTTAAGTTACGAACCAACGCTAATTTTATTTGGAATTATCCAAAGTGTTAACGCTTTATACTTTTTTTAGTTTTACGGTACAATCTGACTTTTATCCTGTCTGTTGGGAAACTAATTGATTTATTTGTACATATGTGTTGTACTAAATATCTATTGAATTGTAAATTGTGAACTGTGTATGTGTGTCAAAGTGATTTAAAATAGTGACTAACGTGAAGGACGACGTATCTCAACAAGCGACGCCCTGACTACTGCCAGGATACTACAAGTACAAACCTCGTGCAATTAAAAGGTACTGTAATTCTTTACAATTCAATCTGTATAGTTATTTGGTTATAATCATATGTGTACAAACAAGGTTCCTAAACACTTTAGTTTTAGGTGGTCCTCCGAACTTATATTTATATAGTTATCGCAAAACCCAACAGTATTTCTTCCTAGAACTAAACATATACACCAGTCGCAACAAAAACTAAAATTGACTTTTAGTGTTGACTTGGTTATTAGTATTATTACAAGGGAATTGTTAGAAAATCAACATGTCAGTAAACTACTGATTCAAAATCAAACATTAATAGTAAAGTTATAAATAATTACCGCTTAACTTTTTCAGATGTACATGTCTATGAGCATATTTCGCATAAATCGTTATATATTACCTCTCAAAGGTGTTTTTTTGTCGCTAAGCGAAATCTCCCTCAATTCTTTATCAAAATTACAGTAATGATTCAAACATTATTTTAAAGCTTATGTTCCCAGCTATTGATGAAAAATATACAAATAGCCTAAAATTAATGTTTTCGCTAAAAAAATTACTAAAAAACTTTCTTACGAAAGTTATATGATTCCTAATGAAAGGCGATATCTATTAACAATCTGCTTAATTAGCATGACAGCTGTTAGATTATTTACATTCTATATACGAGTGTAATCTATCATGCAAATCAATCAAATTAAATCAACGTAAAGAGTTAGATCTGTACATTTTTATAAAATGTTATTTATAAACCAATATAAATAAAAAAAAACATAATTAACTGAATTAAATCAATGTATTAAATCAGGTAAGTGTAGGCCTTCTCCCAATTAGCAAAATATTCGCACGGTTCAGCTATTAAGTTACAAACAATAACTTTGATAAAAGAAATATTTTTTAAAATTATTTTCATTCTAATTTTTTACATTTCTTTATTAAAGTAGGCTAGGCCTATTTATCGTTAATTAGGCTAACTAAAACTAGGCTATATAGAATCTATTGTTGTTATATGTAGGCTATTTATTATATTCATAATTAACCTAGCAACAAATATAGGTGTAAGTATTACGACTTAAATTTCCTCAAAATTTAAACAAAAGGCTAGTGGGCATAATATAGGCCTATTGTAGATTTATATCAAATTTAAAGTCCCACTATATTGCGGCAGTGCTGGCAACATATTCAAACAAAAACATTCTAAAATGTAATCGTGATGTCTGCTTTCAATTCGAAACTCACCTTACAAATTAAACGCTCACTAACACCGAATAAATAGCAAAAATATTCTAAAATAAAAACATTTAAAGTTTGATTTTTTGATTCGATGTGTATATAGGCCTAACAAGAGCAGAAAAATGTATTCGTTGAACAGATGAAAATTTATAAATGTTCTAATTTACAGTCTCTAGTCATATATATAAGTCAGTAACATCTATTACTGTAATTTGTTATGTATAACAGAAATGGGCGAAAGTATAGGCTTACATTAACACTCCAGCAAATATTTATGTTATACAAAACAACTTAATTAATGTCCGCAACTCATGTTAGGCTATATGTTAACATTGTGGAGACATACTGTCACTAGAGACTGTTAGTTAGAATTTCAGGCTATTATTTTTTGTTTAATGCTTTTATTTTCAAATTCATAAGTTAACAACGTAACCTTCAAATCAACTGGAGTGTTAATGTATACTTTTGCCAAGAAATACAAGCATTAAAAAAGCCTAAGTTCTAACTTATAGTTTTTAGTCACAGTATATAAATTTACCTACATTCACTAGTAAGTAGAATGTGCTAAGGTTGGCAGCACTACTCTATTTCCTAAAAACAAAGTCTTCATCATCAAGAAACATATCAGCTGAGGGTCGCAAAGTAAATTTATGCTCAGCCTAACAAATTGTAAAACAATATCAAAATAAATGTAAAATTTATATATTTTGCAGCATGCTTAGATTAGGAAAACAACACTACCGGTACTCTCTTAATAAAAAAAGATATCCGAAGGTAGGCGCCTTTTTTGTAATTTTTTAGTTGTTTAATTACACTCAATTTTAACTTCACCATGCAATATAGGTCTTACAGGAGACAGTCATGCTAGCCTACTACCATTACTTGGAACATAACTTTTATTGTCATGTCATGCAGGTAGCGTCAACTGTCTGAGGGTTGATGTTTTTGGACAGCTAGTATCGTTGAGACTGCCGTTTGGATAACATGGTGGCGTAAATTTACTATTCGACACTAGATGATGTTTTTGCAGACAACGTTGTTTTACATTCTATTCTACTGTTAAAATGTTGAATACAGGTAAACATCTGTGACTAAATACTATAGGTTAGAACTTTAGGCTATTTTTTTATTTTTATTATTCTTGCATTTCTGTTGCCATAGGTAAGCCTAGGGTCGAATAGTAAATATGCGCCAACATGGCTTATGGGCACTCCGTACTGCATGGTGAACGTGGAATCGAATGTAGGGCGAAAGTTTACTATTCGACCCTAGGCTGATATTTTTACAGATAACGACGTTGTTTTACATTCTACTGTTAAATTATGTTGAATACAGGTAATAAACATACTGTAACTAAATATGATAGGTTAGAACCTTTAGGCAATTTTTTGTATTATTCTTGCATTTCTGTTGCCATAGGTTAGCCTAGGGTCGAGTAGTAAACTTGTGCCGAATGTAGGCCTGTTCCAAAGAATTTAAAATAGCCAATAGGCCTAGTTCAGCTAGAATTATTTTTACAACTGTAACATATAGACCATTGATGTGGGTAGGGGGGGTGTTAAAATTGAAAAAAATGGTCCATGGTCATAAAAATAAACGTCAAATACAAAAAAAAATGGTTTAATAGTATAGTCCTGCATATGCAAAAACATTGCCCCATAACCTTACCTGTTTGCAACGACTTTCAAGAACCCTCTGATTTACACTTCGATTAACCTTTGATAGTTTCAATTCCTTTCATATCTAAATTGATATTTAAAATTTGCACTATTATGTTATATTATATATAAACGCTAAAATGTAAATTTTAGAATACCAAAACTGGTAAAACAATACATTATTAGTTACTAGCCTAGGCTACTTTTCCGTATGTACATTGGCCATTGGCTGCAAAACTGAGACGGCTGAAAGTTGACCGCTAAATTCCTTTGGATTAAAATCTTAAAATTGAAATTAAATTATTTCCTTTCGTCCATAATACACAAGACCTTTTTTACATTTTTACACAAGGTTATAAGGTTAAGCATAAAAAGTCCACTTTAACAAAATTTGTCACTGAGTGAGTTCCGTTGTACGAAGTTTGTAACGGAACTGTTTCCGGATGTATTTTTTTTTTTTTTTGTTCTTTGCCGATTGGCTTTTTGGTTTAAATAAACCAAGGCTTTGCCTATTTAAGCATGAAGCCTTCTTATACGTAGCACTTTTTAAGAAAACTGATAAAACAAAACACTATCCAAGTATAACAGTTTTATAAGTTCACTCTTGTGGTAGTAGTAGCACTGGTATATATTCGTTGTATTAGTAATTTAATGTTAGTACTTTTCTATACAACACTTTTAACTAATTCTGTGTTAACATTTAAAGAGGATTACAAGTAGTATTGATCTATCCACATACATATAGTGTTAGTAATGGTTGATATTAATAACTGTTAAATTCCAGACAAAGTTATCATTATAAATTGGGGTTTACACATTAATAAAATTTAAATTCCTATTTTAAAGAAGGATTAGACAGGGTAATCTTCTTGCCAGAGGTCCTTCTGGCATTCCCGAAAGGTGTTGGACCATGGATTTGAAGACCCACGAGCCTCAACCTCAACCTCAGGAAAACATATTCCGGATGTATATTGGCTGCTAAACTGAGTATTTTTTTTAAAGGAAAGTAACAGGTACTACCAACCTATAAATGTTTACAAACTGGAAACATACTGTGATTACAGTGCCTGGAGATTGTCAAAACTATAATATTTAAATAAACATAATATTATTATAAAAACTTCTTGATCGTTTTATTATTTCAATCGATGTTTTGTTTTGAAAATACCATTTTTATATAAATACAAAATTTTAATTAACATATTATCATTAAAATGTATAATATATATACCAAGTTTTCTATTAAATTTTAAAAACATAATGTATTAATGTAATTGGTACGTCTCGATGTTGATAATAATTATGTTTTTCTGTCTGTGTTTACTCTAGAAAATAACAAGTTCTACCAACTTATAAATGTTTACATACGCAGACGCACCATGAGTGGAGACTGAAAGCTTGGTTATAAACCTTAGACTTCTTTGCGGAAACTTGGATGTTGAAAAATAAACACTTTTTTTTTAAGCCATTCATAATATAATTTTCCTTATAGATTCCACGTTGTTTTAACGTTTACTCTGCGCCAGTGGCGGTTCGCATATAGGCACTATGGAACTGCAGCATCCCCTATTTCCACTTGATATTATCGATAGCATATAATAAGTCCTTTTTTCTTTCTTCATAATTGTAATATAATATATATATATATTATAACCCTTAAGCTTAATGTCTGTAGCCAACCAGCAATGTATGTAAGTATGTAAAGATACAAAAATCGTTACACACAGGAAGCTGCATAAAGGTAGTCAAGGAAGCGACAGTATGTTTTATTCCAAATTTCAGGGTTTTTTGTTTACAACATCAATCGTTAATCGTTATAATTTCTTGTGAAGTTGATTGTTTTAAATATGAGTTATAGGACTAATGTACCGGTATGTTATAATACATTATAAGATTTGCTTTGAGGTTATAAACTGTATAATTATGTATACAACCTTTTATCTCTTATATAAAATGCAATGTCCTGACTGATGATCAACGCAGAGCCGATTCTATTAAAGCTAGAGACTTGAAATTTGGAAGGTACATCCGTCCAATAATGTAGAGGCGTACTAAGAAAGGATTTTGCAAAATTTTGAATTTAAAGGGTAGAAA
Organism: Philaenus spumarius; assembly: GCA_018207615.1. Taxonomy (NCBI): domain Eukaryota; kingdom Metazoa; phylum Arthropoda; class Insecta; order Hemiptera; family Aphrophoridae; genus Philaenus; species Philaenus spumarius. The sequence continues at coordinate 4,465 of JAGFPH010017580.1, read as the reverse complement.
ATGTGAAAATTCATCCCTCCCATAAGCAGCCATATAAAAGATGAAACAGCTGATTCGTATTTATTAATGTGTTATTCTGGTTACTATGGTGATAATTCCAAACTCTTTCAAAAACAGTGTGTTGATTTTATAATAATAGGCCTAACCTAAAATTGTGTTAAACCTTTGGTCCAAATAAGCTGTTTTATTTATAATGTGTAACAATAATATAATGTTAAATTGTAATATTAGATGTTTGAATTATTATATTTCATAGGTTTTAAAGGCCTAACCTTAAATTGTATTAAACTTTTGATACAAATCAGTTGTTTTATTAATTATGTGTAACAATCATTAGGCCTATGTTGAATTACACAGGATACGAATTACAGGATGTTGAATTACACGGGATACGAATTACAGGCTTTCAAAGTTTCAAATTAAGCAATAGCGAAGCATTGCCGGGTCAACTAGTCATCAATATATAGGTTTAAAGAAGAGATACACATATTCGTTTAACTTCCGAAACATTCGTAAATCTTCACTTTAATATAACTTCTAAATCATAGGCCTACAGTTTTATAATCCTTTATTGTACACATTCCGAGTTAAAAATCCTGGTCAGTATAATTGGGTAGACCTAGATAAAGGCCCTTGTTTTTAAATAGCATTTATTTTAAATGATGTATTTCTGATGTATGTCTAATTAATCTACCTATGATTAATATGATTTTTCACGAGGGCTTACTAGTAAGTAATAATCTTCAAGAGGATATAATATGACACTTGATTAAATATATCCTCTCCTCTTGCACCCTGGCACCACCAGTCTGCCAATCACGCTGTAAGTCACGACTATAATAACGGCTTTGACTTTTTCATCGTAGTTTAATAAAATTGTATTTCTTACATGCAGACTGTATTTTCAACTTATTCAACTGTTAGTAACATAATTATTATATTATACTATTTCAGTTTTTTTTACATGGTGAATGATTTGTGTATGTTTAAAATATTTAATATGTTCTTTGTTTCATTTGCCTTGGTAGCAAATGTTTGTTGCTATATACAGTAAGTATGGTTACATGTTAATAACGTTATTAGCGAATTTCCATAGGAAAAATGAGTTATTGCAGTGGTCCTTATGGTGAGACCCAAGGTCGGGTAGCAAATGAGCACCGATTATGGTCACCAGAACACGTTTTGGGGTGTCATAAAAATTCATATATGTATATATTTATATATATATATATATATATATATATATAT